>OMNV01009156.1:0-32161 GCA_900303265.1 Brotula barbata | reverse complement strand
CCCCCCCCCCACCCCCACCCCTCCCCTCCATCCAGGACATCATGCAGTGGTACTGGGAACTTTTATATCCACACTGATTTCTTTTCACGTTCAAACATCCATTCTGATGGGGCGGAAGATGCCAGCGGGCAGCAAGCAAACTTGTTTGCTCCTTGTTTTGGATTTTAACAGCCTTTAAATCATCATGTTTGAGTCGTCATGTCTGCGGTGGCTCTCGGGGTTTGTCTGTGCTGGAGACTCAGACAGGTGAGAGAAGAGGAGTGCTGTCGGGATGCCTTGTTTACGTTGGGATCTCTCATTTGGGAGTGCTGGCGTTGCAGCGGGTGAATGCTGAGTGAGCCTGTCAGATTCACCTGAGTCAGGATTGATGGGCTGAATTTTTTAGGATGTGTGTCTGTTATGTGTGTGATGGAGAAACAGGAGTGTAGATGCCATAGATGTGTGTTTGAGGGAGCAGCTGTCATCATTCTTTACAGTTGTGGCTTTGTTTATACCTGCAGGAATGTGTTGCATGTCAGGTTGCCATGTGGTGTGTGTATGTGTGTGTGTTTGTGTCATAGTAGCCATGTAACCACTGAACCACTGCAGTGTCTCTCGCTGCCCTCCCATCAATATACCCTCCCTCCTCCTCCTCCAACCACCACGTGCCGTAGCTGTTATATAATCACTACTCTACAGTCACACTCAGGAGGAAACGCCGGACTTTTCTCTGTGTTGGTTTTGGCATTAAGAAAACCGCAGATTCCAACACAGTCAAATCACAGTCTTCCTCTTTCAGGAGACACCAATTCTAACAGTCATTATGATAAAGTAAGAAAAGCAGTACTTCATTTACAGATGCTTTTAAAATACAAAAATGACTATAAGTAAGTTTGTACTTTTAATAAATTATCCAAATGTGGCTGGACAGTAACATCTACTTGCATCAGTTCGCCCAGGGCACCAAATAATCGGAAACGCCACTGAATGTGTTCCCAGTCCCCTATTACTCTCCTAAAAGTGTCTTGAGATGATTTTACACTGCACAACAAAAAAGTCCTCTTTATCATTTCTTTATATTTACGTTGTTTCTTTTCTTTCAAAAAGTCATTCCAGTCTTTAAATCTCTGATGTTTGCTATGGAATTTATGTTAACATGTTGTTTTATCCTCACAGCTTGACACTCTCCCTTTTATTTCTGACAGAATTTTACTGCACGGCTGGTTAAAACTTTTATCTCGACATGTTTTGTTGAGACACACTCAGTTGATATGAGGTTCTTTTGCTACCAGTTTACGTTCAGGTTTTTCGCGAGTTTTTCCCTGTCAGTGAGCTTTGTGATGGGTTGCACTGATGATGTGTGCATCTAAATTCATTGTGTGTGATATTTGGCTTTTGAAATAAACTTTACCTGAGTTTGTAAGCTCATTTATCAGATTACTGTGGACACAAATATGTTTTACTGTTGCTATTCTTATCTTTTTGGAGCATAAATTCAAATTTAGTGGATCTATATTCATCAAAGCATCCTGGCTCCCCTTTTTGTCATACTGTATTTACATTCTTCCCTGTGGGAATGGCCGTAAGCTAAGACGAGTCATTTTCCTTGATATACATATACAACATCAACATTATTTTTATCTCTGTAAATTTACTTCTACGTATAGATTTATGTTATCTGCCGTCCATCCAAATTAATCCACCCAGATTAATCACCTCACTCTTGTTGCATCCACACAGTTTAAGAGGATGCTGAACAGAGAGCTGACCCAGCTGTCAGAGACCAGCCGCTCAGGGAATCAGGTGTCCGAGTTCATCGCCAGCACGTTCCTAGGTGAGTGTTATCACCTGGCAGAAGACAAAACAAAAGGAGCAGTTGTTTGTGGCGCCCTCTAGTGGTGTATTCCAAGGACACACTGGTTGAGATGCTCCTTCACCAGAAGTGCCACATTGATGAAGATTGTATTTTCAGCTCAAAAAGTTATACTGTGTTTCTTTAATTGTTATTGTTTGTAATAATATTTGTCTTTTTTAGCTTTGAGCTAAATATCCTTACTGCATTGTGTGAATTATCTGATTGGACAGGTTTGTGATCGATCCTTGATTTGTACATAAAAACATTCCACCATTCAACGTGCAGTTTAGGACTTCTAATGTACAAATAGGATCCATGAAAAGAAGAGGAGGGAAATAATTTAAAGAGGAGAGATATTGTAAAGAATTTTTTGAAAGGCAAGAGTAAAGTAAAAGAGGGAACACTTTAAAAGGGAGGAAGCTTTCGAGGAGAATTTTAGAATGGAGATGCAGAGAGCCGGTTTTCTAAAGGAGAAGGAGGAGCAAAGGAGTGTTTAGTAACAGAAGAAAATAGGAGACGAAAAAAGAGAGGGAAGGAAAAGAGGGGAGAGGTGGAGAATTGAGGTTTTTTTTCTGTGAAATAGAAGGAGCCACGGCGATAGACAGCATTCCCGGACACATTGTGTGACGTTGTCGTAGCAACAGGGTGCAATATTATTAGGCGGTGTGTTGCGTCAATAGCAAGCTCAGTCTTCAGCAGCCCTGGCAGGATGGACATCCAGCCGCAGGAGGATGGAGCGCTTACTCGGCCGGCGTTTTGATATGTCAAGAAATGAACACCATGGCTTTGGGTGTGAGGAAGAGGAGGCTCTGTGAGAGAGGTGAGAGGGAGCAGACAGCTCCTCCTGCTAGACTGCCTCTCAGGTCACTGGCATCCATATGGCGGCGTCTGGTTGAAGGCGGGCTCAGATCGGAATGGGGAAGATTCCTACCGTGTTAGAAATGAAACGCTAGATGGGAAACACTGAGGTGTGACGCGTGGACGTGCGGTTCAACAGGCTGACAGTAACACGTAGACCTTTCTCCTGCAGAAGCGATCATAGTCACGCTGGTTTGCACAGAAATGGATGAGTCATTTTCAGCTCAAGCCTGTCTGCTAGGACAGCACGTGTGTGTGTGTGTATCTGTTTGACTGTGTCTCAACTCTTAACAAATCATATAGACATCATTACGCTCTATTTTTTATTAATTGTTGTCCCGTATTTCACTTAATTATTTTACCAAAATTCTGTTCTCCTTTGGTGTTTGGGCAAAGCCTCCAACCTTTACTGGTAAAAAAATCAGACATGCGTTTTTCATCAAAGTGTTTTAACCAAACAGCTGTGTACTACTGCTGTTTGTACTACCACACAAAACGGAGATCCTGCCTCGTGTGGTCATCATACTGGTTGCTGTATGTCCCGTTCTGACTGTGACTGTGCTGGTGAGAAGCACAAATTGCACGGTTAACTTGTATTAGATGCATAGCACTGTTGAAAATGTCACATCTATCTTTTTGTCACCGTGTGATATTAAGGCAAATGTGTGTATGAGAGACCAGCTTTAACCTCAGCCACGTGACACACACACACGGGAAGATAGACTTCATATGTCCTTTATCCTTATCTTACCTCTGCTAAAAGGACGGAGGCAGATTCTCACTGAATACAGTCCAAGGTTACTTTAGGTGTCCTGAAAATAGTTAGGTGATGTTATATGATCCCATCTATGACTCTGCAATGATGACATCTTTGAAAAGATGCAATGACGATGACAAGGCATTGTTCATTGTTGGCAATAACAGCTGTTATGTATGACTTTTCTACATGTAGATATAAACCAAGATATAAAACATGTCTGTTGTCTCCCCATTGCAGATAAGCAACATGACGTGGAGATCCTCTCTCCATCTCCCAAGGAGAAGGAGAAGAAGAAGAGGCCTATGTCACAGATCAGCGGAGTGAAGAAGGCCACCCAGAGCCCCAGTCTGGCAGTCACCTGCATCCCCCGCTTTGGAGTCAGCACCCCCCATGAGAGCCTCCTGGCCAAAGTGGGTGTACAGTACATACATATACACACAAACATCCAGATACCTGAGCTGTCTAATACGTGTCCGATTTGACTTTTCCAGGAAATTGAGGAGATTAATCGTTGGGGTCTGGATATATTCAAAATATCAGAATTTTCCGGAAACCGTCCTCTAACGGTCATCATGTACTCCATCTTCCAGGTATGAGGATCTACCCAGCTAGAACCCTTTCACTGCTCGGCTACTGTCATCTGTCACATTTCTTTTATTCTGGTGTCCTTGATCAACAAGTTTGATTCTCATTCCACTCACCCTGTCAGGAACGAGAACTTTTAAAAACCTTTAAGATCCCAGTGGACACCTTCATCACATTCATGATGACCTTGGAGGATCACTATCATGCCGACGTAGCCTACCACAACAACATCCATGCTGCTGACGTGGTGCAGTCCACCCACGTCCTCCTCTCTACCCCTGCTCTTGAGGTAAGTCGGTGAAGTTGATGATGGTAAAATAGGCCCAAAGGTAGAGGATACATGACCACATTCAGTCCAGTGCAGACACGGAGAGCAGGGTTATATATCAAAGACTGGGACCACAAAGGTTCAATTAGTACATCAGTTCATTGTTTTCAGATTTCACAAAAATCTGTGTATATTTGGGTGAAAATGACTAAACCTAAAGAGCTGTCGGCCCTGGATGTGTTTCCTGTGTGTCCCAGGCGGTGTTCACAGACCTTGAGATTATGGCCGTTCTGTTTGCCAGTGCCATCCATGATGTCGACCACCCAGGAGTCACCAACCAGTTCCTCATCAACACCAGTGGGTTCCTTTCTCTCTGTGTCCAAACCAGTCAGAACAGATTGGGGTTAAATGCACTTTAGACAATTAAAACATAATTTACAACATTCAAAGATGCTCCTGCCACATTGTATCAGCTTACTGAATCTGATTGGGGGAGGTATCTGGAACCCCCAGAGAGAAAATACACAAACTGTGCATGGTCACCACGTGTCTTACGTTAGAACGCCAATTACATTATCGATTGTCAGTTATGGCTGAGGTGTCCTGATATCTGGTTTTAACACTTTCTGCTCTGCAGGTTCAGAGCTGGCACTGATGTATAATGATGCGTCTGTGCTGGAGAACCATCACCTGGCTGTGGGCTTCAAACTACTCCAGGAAGAAAACTGTGACATCTTCCAGAACCTCAGCAAGAAACAGAAAGATTCCCTTCGCAAGATGGTCATCGACATGGTGAGACAGCATTTTTGAGATGTTTGGCATTCACAGGTCTGTAGTAGCGTTCAAATCCTTCTTCAACAGATCAACGATAGCATTTACCTTCACTATTAAAGGTAAACATGTCATGGATTGACGAGTGCAACTACGGGGGGGGCATACTTTGGATTTCTTGGGGTACTCTTTTTCCTTACAACACTTTACATGTGTATATCTGCAGCTTTGCACAAACTGGGAACAAATGCGAGAAGGTACCCGGAAGGTTACATAGGACAGCCTTGTAAAATATTTATTTCTCTTTTAAAAACCTGATGTTTCAGGAAAATAGTGAACGTTCTTTTATCTAACAGCACATATAACTTCACGGAGAGTAGCTGTTAGAGGCTTGGTAAATAAACAACAAATATCTCCAAAATGATCCAACTTTCAAATCCAATGTTAGTAAACTAATTTGGAGGTATCCAACATCACTTCAAGATGAAATAAAGTAGTCTAATAGTATGAATTGCATCAATGTGCTTGTTGTATTGTTCTCATTAGGTGCTGGCTACAGACATGTCCAAACATATGAACTTCCTAGCAGACATGAAGACCATGGTAGAGACCAAAAAGGTGACCAGTCTGGGAGTACTGCTGCTGGACAACTACTCTGACCGCATTCAGGTTAGATCTCCCGTTTATACTGAACATCAGAACATAATGCAAGACTGACTAAGTGCTGTAGCAGAACTGGAAGAGAAAGAGGGTATACAGAGAGTATGCTGTGTATCATCAAATATACATTACACAGTCCGTTTGGGTGAAAGTGCTGCTGCCTGCTGGACACATGATACTGTAGTTATTGCATCTCTATAAAGAGGAAACGGTGCCACCCTCAGAATCTGCGCCAATGAAAAATCCAAGGAAAAAGATAAAGAAAACAGTTAGCTCCACTGTTGTTTTTATGGTAGCACCGTTATTTAATTAACTGAGCTTAGTGAGGTTTTGAACCTGGCCCTATATGTGTTGTCACCAGTCCGGTCCCATCAGCTTCTGACTGAGCGTTTCTGGTGCAGGTTCTACAGAACATGGTCCACTGTGCCGACCTGAGCAACCCCACCAAACCCCTGGAGCTTTACCGGCAGTGGACAGACCGGATCATGGTGGAGTTCTTTACCCAGGGAGATCGAGAGCGGGACAAGGGCATGGAGATCAGTCCGATGTGCGACAAACACAACGCCTCCATAGAGAAAAGCCAGGTGACCCACACCGATGAGGGGAAAGAGATGCAATATATGGGGAGACGAAGCTGAAATAATAGAATATACAAAAAGATTTTTGGCTCTTTGAAGGCCATAAAAGACAAAACACTTGACGTTAGAAGAAGTAAATTAATGACTTTCTCAATTACATTGTAGTTCATTAGATATCAACAAATACCACAGCATCCTAACTATAAAATCATTATGCTGCTAGTAGTAAGTAACAATTTTCTGTTCTTTTGCAAAACCCGAACAAAAAACTATAAGCACCACATTTGTTTGTTTGTTTGTTTCGCCCCCATCAGTTTGATTTATGTAATTGCAAAAACACACACCAGATTTTTTATTATTATATACGAACCATTTTGTATGATCTGAGTTCTTTGCCTGTTTGTTATTGTAACGTAACGTCATGTTTCAGGTGGGGTTCATTGACTACATAGTTCACCCTCTCTGGGAGACGTGGGCGGACTTGGTGCACCCTGACGCTCAGGACATCTTGGACACACTGGAGGACAACAGGGAGTGGTACCAGAGCATGATCCCCCGCAGCCCTTCCCCTTCCAGCCCTGAGGAACATCACACTGAGGGGGGGCCAGGAGGAGGACCAGTGGGGACAGGGACGACCGTCCATTCAGGAGGAGGTGGCGACAAATTCCAGTTTGAACTCACCTTGGAGGAAGAGGAGGAGGATGAGGAGGATGAGGAGGCAGAATCTGACCTGGAGAGCCCTCAAGACGAGGAGTCTCAACTAGGTGGGGAGCAGCACCAGGATTCTTCTTCCCCGTCTTTGTCCCCTGATCCCCGCAGTAGTAGCAGATATCGCCCCCCTTCGCCCCACCCATCACGGACCCTGAATCTGGCGGCCATGTCCGTGCGGAGTCCCCACCCCCACAGGACGCTGGGTTCTCCGGGGCGGGAGGGAGCTGACAGAGGCAGAGAACTGAGCCAGGAGGGCGATGGGGTGGCCTGCCTGCGAATGGGCACGTAACAGCCAGCACAACCTGCCCTGCTCCAGGAGGAGGAAGGTGGAGGCTGGGCAGGCCTTTTCTTTAAAGTCTGTAAAATCACCACAGTCCCTTTACACTGGAGATATTGCTCTCTGGACAACAGAGGGACAGCCCCTCTGTCTTTTATTTTCTTGATCGACAAGAATTTCGCCTCTTTTGGGGTGCCTGATCGGCCTTTGTGTCCCATCCTGCTTTGTTGTAGTTCAGTTTGGAGTGTCAGAGACACAGACTGCTGCATTTTCACTAAGAAGAGAAGAGCCAAGGCTTAATCTTCTGATGAGAACATAAAGTACAGGAAACGTCTTCCTCCAAATAACTGTTGGTGACATTCAGACATGTGCAGACGTTGAGGACCATGGTGGTTTGACAGAATCTTTGAATTATTTTGCACCATTGTTTTAATTTAGGAGAGTCCAGTTTCCACAAGTGACTTTCATTATTTTGTCCAAGCCTCTGTAGAATGACAGGAGTGGTGAATTATTTTACCAAATGCAGGATTTGGACGAGAAGCAGATTTTATGGACCTAAACCTCAGGGTATGAAAAGAAATAATCTAATGTAGCACAGATGGATGGATACCCCCGACCCCAAACTGTTTGATTTACCTCTACAATAGAGACACCAAACTGAGAGGTTGTTTAATCTGTCTTGTTTCTGTATTTGATTCAATCCCTTTAATAGAAAATTTGGCAACAGAAGCAATCAAATAATATATATATACAGTATATATATATATATATATATACTATACACCAGCTTGTAGCACCATAGAGATTAATCACTAAAGACTGTACCCCAGTCTTGCCTGTGTAAAATCCAAAACCCACCACCTGCTGTATAATTAGTATGATCTTTATTTTTTTACCTGACATTCTAGATTTTTTTAAATAATGCGGTCAGTGTTTTCGATTTGATTTTCGCTGGTCTTGTCTGTGTTTCTGTGCTTGAAAAGCATTTTATCAGGGTGCCTCCGCAGTAGCACTTTACCGTCTCTATACCGTCCAGCTCTCCTTTTCAGTCACAAAGGGCTTCACCCACTGCAGGCCTATACTGATCGCACAATCACAGTGCAGGACATCTAACTCAAGGTACCAAAAGAGGCGGGGCAGGAAACTAACAGGCTCCTTATTTAAAAAAAATAACATTGCCTGCAGCCTGGCTGGGGAGGACTGACACAATGTTCAACTTCAAAATCCACGAACGAGAAAAAAATGTGACACTGGAATTGTGAGAGTCTGAGCATGAACATTGAACAGGAAGTAAATTCCTCTGAGGTCGATGCTGAAGACTGAGAGAGAGAGAGGCTCAGATATTTCAGTGTATGAAGCGGTTGAACCATTTCATGAACAACTATGGAGTAATTTGGTTGCTTTGGGGAAGAGATCTTCTCATAACAAAGTAAATTTGAATTGTGTAATATAATGTTACTTTAAATAATCAGTTTTCCTTATTGTCCCAAATTGAAGCCAGCCATAAGTCCCTTCACTCCCTGTTAATGTCCTGCCCTGCTGATAGGTACTCATGAAGAGATCACAAGTAATGGAGCACCGTTTAGAAAATGAATCGCCTGTAGCCCAAAAAATACAGATTGTGCTTTGTTCTGTCAGGTTGTCATATTTATCATACAAGGTGATGGATCGTGCTCAACTGGGATAACTGTGTGCCATAAGTGTTGAAAAGACACAAAACACCTGCCAGCCTACGATGCTCGACATTTTTACACTAGAGATTTTAACCTGATGATTGTATCAAAGTCTTTGACTTTATAGTGTTAGTTTTTACAATGATCAATGTTAACAGTATTTAAAGCAGACAGTTTATTAGCTTTTGTCCAACTTAGGATCAGTCTGTGTCAGCTCTTTCATAATCAAATAGATGAGACCTGAGAATGTGTGTAGGTTCAGGAGTTAATTAATTTTTCTGTACCAAGTAAACGTTCAGTCCAGAGCAGTGTTTGTCGCCGTCACTGAGGTAGAAACGCCAGGAAGCAACTGACCACTACGTAAGATTTGCTGCATTTCCTGGTTAGGCAGTAGAAGACACTACAGTAACAGCTTTGTATTAACGCAAGTTAGTATGCTTTATTACTCAGCCTTACATCTACCTGAAGTGGTTATAGCCTAGTGTTAAAGGACCATTGCAGAGTTTTTGCCATGCTGGGCCTCAGAGCATCATTTGACCCCATTATGTACACAACATTCCACCACACAGTTCTGGAAAAACAGAAAACGTGAGGAAAGTAATTCATTACCAGCCCTTAAAACTTTGGGAAACACAGAAACAATCAGGATATGTGTTGAAAATGTACTGATGGAAAAATCTGTGGTTACCTTGTTCACTTTTTGAGCGCAGTGACCGTTGTTTCACCAAATGTACCATTGACTGTTGTCGAGTAATCCCACTTAATTCAACAGATAAATTCAGGTATCCTTTGATATCCTTTGTATGTCTCACAAACTGCACACTGCTTCCAGATTGCGACAGAATAACTGTAGATACCTACAAAACCATGAGAAATTCCATGTCAACCTGCCACAAAAACTGCTGCAGCTTTAACCTATAACGTCCAGACAGCTTATTGATAATAACATGAATCTGTCCAACACTTGAGCCCAGAGCAACATCACTCAGACACCAGACCAGATTGGCATGAAGCCCAAAAGAAGTCAAATTATTAACTTGCACAAAAGATAGAGAGTGTATCTCAGAATCTAAAACATAGATTGCCTTGACATTTGCTAGCACAATCATGCTCCCGGTACCGTTTGGGACAAACTCTTTGTCTTCTTAATGCTCTGAGAAAAGCAAAACCATTAGAATGTTATTTTTTTCCATTCAGCACTTTTACATTATGGGGTATTACAAATATTGTTGCCTCCAGGTGGTCGTAGCCGTAGCTAGAGCAAGTTTCAGCTTTCATAAATAACCATGAATTCACTGATGTTAGCTAATTCTCTGGTAGCTCTGTTAGCCGTTTTATAGCTTCCTGGGCTGTGTTTTTAGCACTGTTAGCTGTCTTCTGTATCTGCCATCTGTGTGCTAGCTCTGTTAGCTATGTATATAATTCAGCATTTGAGTGGTGCTGGAAATAGGAATAGGAAAATGACCATTTTACAACTTGGAAATTACAATCTAATAGACTTTGGCGCTACACAAGTTTACCGGTTCACATTTGGGCTGGGTAAAATATGGTGTCCATGCTGATAAATGGCAAATTAAAAAACCTACAGATATATTTCTGTTCTTGTTCTTGTAGAACAGACAATTTCTGGGATAATTCTATGCAGTTCTTACTGTACTGTCCTCGTGTTGTGGTCATTTATTCAGAGAAGCACTCAAGATGACTGAATTTGTATGCACAACTTGAGCCACCTTCCAATGAGCACCCAAACGCAGCATTAGCTCTGTTAGCCGTATACTAATTACTTGTATGTTAGCTCTGTTAGTGTCTTTTGGCTTAGCTGTGTGTAAGCCGTGCGTTAGCTCTGTAAGCTGTATGTTAGCTTGTTTTAACTTAGCTGTATGTTAGGCCAGTTAGAGGTATGTTATGCCTGTTAGCTGTATGTTATCTCCTTTAGCTGTATGTTAGCTTTGTTAGCTGTAAACAGTACCACCACCAGAAGCTGCTATAGACATTGTAAAAGTTAGAATGGAGGGCTTGTGCAAGGATTCAACATAAAGGAAGTGATTGGTCACTTGCTACCATGTGACACCAAAACATTGTACCTGGTTTTGCGCAAATATGGCTGTAGGGTTGTAAATTCAGGCAACATAACTGTAATCCTAAACCCTAGGCCTATCCTAGAAAGATTGTGAGGATTCCACCTCACATTGTGTATTTGGTACAGACTGCTGGACTACATGTGTAATTGTGACATTTGAAATAACCTGGTATGAGCCCCTTGTTCCAAGCCCGCCATTCTAGCCTGTAGAAATCCAGACAAAGACAAAGTTACTGTCCTGTAAAAATCCTCTAAAACATGTTGCTCTCGTTTTTAAAAAAAAATCTATTGAATGTTCAATGTGGCATTTTTATCACATGGGATTTCTGTGGATATGAAACATTTACCAACGTTTCAGATGCACAGTGTTCAATCAATTGAACACACACACACACACACTGTAGCTTGGTGTTGAACAACGGTCTGAGGCCTTAGAACAGATGTTAAAACATGTGTGGCATTTCACAGAAACACATCAGTGCCATACAGTGTTAAATGTGTTGAGCGGAGAAGGAGCTGATCTCGCTCTGTTATTGTGCTGTGCTAATACTGCCATCTTAATGTTCACGCTGTGTTGTTTTCTCAGCCGCTGTGTTGTGCAAATTTCTATAAAGATATTTATTCTTAATGTCTGTTGAGACAAAGTACTGTAACATAGGACTTTTGATTTTATGTTCTGGAGCCTAAAAATCAAGTATACTTTACAAATATGTGTACATCTGCCACTCCAATGTTTGTCCAAGAAAACAACTTTTGTTTCTCATTTTAAGCCAAAAGAGTTTCGGGAGTTCAGGGTGTTTTAAGTGGAAAAAGACAATAAATTATATGGAAATTTATGTTGGACTATCTGTATTTTTGAGATTTCTTTGTTCATTTCCATGTGTTGCGACACTGATGTGATGTGTGGTGATGAAGCAGTAGCTGAGGATGGAGGTATTGTTAAATTTTGTAATGTACCAAATTTTAAAGACCCATTTAATTCTAACGATCATGTTTTCGTCCTAAGAACTGCATTCTGATTGGCTTATTGGTGCATTTCAGTGGTTGACACCACAATACTGTGGAAAGCAAAATAGATTTTATCGACAGGAATATTTTTGTTCGTGAGTACAGATATATTATGAAACTAGTGAGTCAAAAATATGCTATAAAGTAAAGTCCAAAACATTGCAGAGGTCTTGATTGTCCAGGAGGCTTTGTGTCGTCAATGCTGATGGACTCTTGTGTTCAACTGAAGTTTCCTTTCAGTCTGACCTGAGAGTCACTGCAGGCAGGAGGCTTCACCCCCTGAACACATAACAGAAAAAAGATTACAGACCCAGTCCAGTATGGGACAGAGCTGAACACTCACGCAGACAAGATCTACAGCTCAGCCCTAACGCATTGTCTGGATGGTGAAAAATTTGATGACTATTTGCGTGTATTCCAGATTCCATTTAAATATCAGCAGTAGTCCTCTCCTGTAGCTGCAATAATAAAAAAGAGAGAAAACCAATCCTCACCTGGTAGAGCTGACAGACCAAATGGAAAAGGGACCACATGGCCTTGGCCTCGATCTCCTCTGAGTACTCCTGTAACAAAACAGATTATGATCCTATATAGTCTGTTTTACATAGCAAGTGTACCAGGCTCCTGGTTTCTTAATAATTAAACACAAGTCAAAGGGCTGAGCGACCCGGATGCTGAGGTTTACAGCGATCATCTTCTTTTTGTCCCAAACTGATTTGCTGTCATGGGACCATGCACACCAAAAGAAGGTGGTCTACCCCCTGGTGGTTTGAAAGGGTATTGCATGTGGTCGTTAGCAGTGACCAGTAACGTGATTCAGTTTTTATTGAACAAATATGTAGATGAAATGTAGTGACTTTGTCCGTTAAGTTTAGAAGGGTATAAGCTCAGGGCCCACATCAGGTAGCTTCAGGATTAACCAATCCTACACCCATCAGGTTTCAAAGAGTTAATACGTTTCAAATAAAGTAAAGAATAAAGTTTACCCCATTGATGGTGAGCCAGGGGATGTGTGTGTGTGAAGGGTTCAGAGCTCGAGTCATGACTGCATTGTCGTGCATCAGTGTGTAGCCCAAATCTCCCTTCGTACAGGTGTCAATGCTGGACCATGGTACATTCGGAGCATATAGCTGGAGACACTGAGGACACAGGATGGAGATGATGTCACACACAGTTTGGGGAATGACTGATAAGTTCTAAGCCGGTGGAAAACTCTAGCTCAATTATTTACTTTTATGGCTGTAAAGCTACTTTGAAATGTTAGCCTTTGAAGGTACAAGCTACCCACAAGCTGCAGCTGAGCTAAAATAGTTAGCTACACTACAATTTATGAGAAAAAGTAGCCAACTACATGGAAGCTACTTCAAGGGAAAATATGAAACAAATTGCTCTTATACTCTCAAAGAAAATAACCAGAAAAATGTAAAAAAAAATATATAATTATATTAAATCTGCATTTCTGTCTGTAAATTAGGATACTACTAAACTGAAAAATTACAACTTTTGTTGGACACAGCTACTTATGGACATGAAGAGCTACACCCTGGAAAAGTTTTTTTGAGTTACTGTCAAGCTACAGAAAAAGTAGTTGAGCTAATAGCTTTACTGTGTCCAAAACTGGAAATTCGCAACACAGTGGTTCAGTAGCAAAGTTAGTGAGTTTCCTTGTACACTCACAGACTGAGCAGCACCAAGAACATCTGCTGCCGATTCCATACAGGAGACAGTCTGAAGAGCTACACGGCCTGTGAAATGGATGATACAGGCCTGAGGAAAAATAATCAATACAATCAGTTCAAAAACATTTTGTCGGGGGGAAAATGAGCTGCAGGTTTTAGAACAAAATGCAAACCTGAATCATGTTCCCAAAACATTCAGGCTCTCCGTGCTGACACACAAAGGGTGAATTCATGGAAGAAAACTCCTGGAAGAGAAAAAAGCAACAACAACTGCATCTTAGAATTGTTTTCAGAACTTTCATTACTTTTTCCTCATAATTCTTTCTTCCTAAAATGGATAAGTCGGGTTTCCTCCAATCTTGTTCCCAAGTCTTACGTTAGTGGAGTATTACAGTCATTGACACTGTCCTCCAGCTCCAACAAATTGACATGCCGCTCTATAAAACCAGGTTTTTGCACAGTTAAAAAGCGTTTTGTGCAATGAAATGAGTGGAGTGTTACACAGCTGCAATATCGCTATTTTTTAACACGTTTTTTCATCCATCTGTTCATCATCTGTGCATCCATTTTCCAGCATTTAGCCTAAGCCATGATTTTCCTCTCCCTGGCTTCCTTCTCCAGCTCCTCCTGGGGGATCCTTGGGATAAATTCTGGGTGTGGCCCGTGGTCTCCTGCCTGTTGATCGTCCCTTGAATTCCTCATCAGGGAGGCTTCAAAAGGCTTCCTGATTGGTGCCGTAACAGCCATGGCTGTCTCCTTTCAATATGAAGTAGCAGCCCTACTCCCCTAAGCTCCTTCCTGATGTCCCCTTATGTTCAGTCAGGCTCCCTGTGCCTTGTACTCCTTACCTTTGTGTTACCGTAGGGGACCAGGTTGACCTTCATGATGTCCTGTAACATGATCCAGGTGGGGAAGAGCTGCTGTGTGATGAAGATTCTGGAAAACGGACACAGACTCTCGTAGTACAACACCACCACGACAAGAGGGACAGCAGAGTTTGTCCTGGTTGCTCTCAGCTCCATACACTGCTTCTGAACCTGCAGCATTTAACGACAGCCAGAGTTCAGTCAAGCGAGAACTTTGCAGATGCATGCTAAATATGCTAAATATGAATTAAAAACCAACGATGTGAATGAATTCTTATATTTTATCAGTGCGATGATTGAAGCCTTTAGCTCATCGTGCAGAGTTCATCTTCAAACTGATGAGTTGTTGTGATTGTGCTGTGTGACCCACAGCTGCCTGGTCAGTCACATGAAAAACCTCTGGTGTTCAATTTCCAAAGCGTGATCCTCATTTAAGTTCAGAAACATGAACAGAACTCAAACAGAAGTCTGCTTTTCAGGTTTTAAGATGAGACAAACGTGAATAAATGAGTCTTATCAATAAAATAAAAAAGACTTACACAACTGATAACAGCAGCTTAAAGCCAGATGAACAGCATGCAAACAAGTTGTTAATAGGTTTTGATGTCCGTCATCCTCTCACCTTGCACTCTATAGCTATTTCCAGGGAACGACACCACTGAGATGGAGGATAGTGACAGGAGGGCTTGGGATGGGAAGACTCAGTCCTCAAGAAACAGAGGCAGAACAAAAACCCAATGAGAGGAAGAGGAAGTTTCATGGTGGTCATCATCTCAGAGTCCAGACAGCAGTGACACGGAGAGAGAGAGAGACAGAGAGAGGGGCGGACAGAGAGAGACAGAGAGAGGGGCGGAGAGAGAGCGAGAGAGAGAGACAGATGGAGGCAGAGAGAGGGAGAGAGAGATAGGGGGAGAGATAGAGAGAGAGAGAAAGAGAGAGAGAGAGGAAAGCTCCCCAGGGTCAAAGGTTGTAGCTGAAATGCAAAAATTTGTAACCTCCTTGACTTTAACCAATGGGTCCTTCTCTGTATGTTTACAAAAAGTAAATAAAGGTCATGGATTTAATATTTTTTTTAAACAAGATTGTCAGAATGACTCAATTTAATATTCCATTTTCCCTAACATGCCACACCCTTTTTTAATGTCAGTATGTGATGATAATACGTATTGTCATCACAGCATTTTATTATGTAAATTGTGAGGCTCGTCCATGTTGCTGTATTCTGTCGTGAGTCAATGTCTCAACTCAGAACTCGTGCAAGCGGAAGTTGTAACACAGGAGAGGAGAAGACGGTTGTCAGCAAACGGAAGTACTGTGTAGGAGGAACGGAAGTAGCAGTTTGTTTACACGTTTTAAAAAAAATGGCAGATATTTTTTTGAGGGTGGAATTTTTCTCCCCATTAAGTCGCGCCGCACATTCGGGATTCACGTTTGTCTCCAGTTGTGAAATAACATGCTGCTACACAGTTTTCCCACTAGGGGGCTCTGTTGTAAAACCAGATGAGATCACGTGACGGAGGCCACCTGAACGCAGAACGTGAAGGTGACGTCACCAACCTGAGGACGCTGAGGCTGTTCACTAAGTTAAGTACTTTCAGACCTCAAATACAGCAAAACTACCACCAACTACTAACTTCACTATCACAGTTAATAAGAGGTCCATATTCTGTCTAGAATGATTTAAAAGTGTTCTATTCATTGAAGATATCCTTTGTGCAAACGTTCACTCAGTAAATCAACGAGTAAGAACGAAGACTGGTGAGAAAATGCACTTTGTTCAGTTTTATGGGTCAAATCACCTCAGATCTGATGTTACATCAGCATCACGTGGTCTCCAGCATGTAGGATGGCATTCCTGGACTAAACGCCAAAGAAATCATTCATTTACTTTTGGGTAATTTTAATAAACTCTTTTAGCAAATTAACATTCACACATTCAATCGTTAAGTAATATAACCCAAATTATGAATTGAGTTTGTTACACAACCAATTGTCAACCAATTCATCCTCATTCTTCATTGACAGAAACAGCCTGATGAATTAAAAGAAAATAATGATTTCTCCTATAATATCACAGTTATGATCATGATTTATTGATTAAAAATCTATGCACATTTACAGTTATTAAAACAGCAGTAGTTCACATCTTCATGTAGCCAGAAGCCGATTTCATCATAAGCAGCAATTCACACCAATGGTTAAACAGACACACAACAGAGAACCACTTACTGGAAAACATCAAACCTCAACTGCAAAATACCTCAAAAAATGACATCAAAGAAATGGCTGCATCGTTTGATTGATGAGCAACAAAAACGCAGATAACATTCATGTAGAAAGTAAAACGGGAAACTCCTTAATGTCTCTTCTCTACTTGAACTCTGCTGTGTCCCCGACAGAGTCAAGCAAAAGTCCGGCATAGAGCGGCTCAGTGAACGTAGTCTGGACTCTGTGGAGCAGAGTCATGGTCTCAGAGACGCTGTAGAAGGACAGGACGCCTGCACTGCGATCCAGGTACACTCCTACCCTGGAGGACATGGGGACTGAGAGGTCAGTGGTGATGTGGTTATGTCTGAAAAAACAATGATTGTTCACATGATATAAAGCCCACGATTTGTCATTGGATCCAAATCCACTTTGACTCCACGTTCTGCTCATGTCCTTGTATGCCACTGCTACTCCAACACTTTTCCCGCTCCACTCCACCTCCCAGTAACAACGTCTAGTCAGACTCTCACTGCTCAGGACCTGAATCCTGCTAGTGAATCTGTCTGGGTGACTAGAATCCGACTCGTTTTCGCTTTTAATTCTTGTCACTCTTCTGTTCCCCTCAGCCAATGACAGCTTGCTGTGTGCTGTACTTGGATCCAGTGTGATTTGATGTGAATATTTTAAGAAGTTCTCTCTGGTTTTGGGCTCTGCTGCTGGACTGGACAGTAAAACCTCCACATCAGTCAGTGCCAGTGTGATCTTGGTCCAGTCCTCTCTCAGAATGTTCTGTAGTTTATCTGTGAGGTTTGACACAGCCTCCGCCACATCTTCAAAGATCCTCAGAGGAAGGATATTGAAGTTGGCTGAGTGTGGAGATTCGCTGAGATGAGACAGTGAGGGGTAATTGTGTAGAAACTGGATGTCATCGTCTGTGTGTGAGAGCTGCTGCAGCTGAGCGTCTTTCCACCTCAGCTCAGTGATCTGCTGCTTCAGCTTCTCCTGAAGCTCCACAGCCTGACTCACTTCACGTCTCTGCTGGGCTCTGATCTGCTGCTCCACATCAGAACCTCTTTCCTCAATGAGATGGATCAGCTGGCTAAACATCTTCTTGCTCTCCTCCACTGCTTTATCAGCGGAGTGATTGATGGCGTCCACCTCCTGATGGAGCACCCTCATGTCTTTCTGTCTGTAATGGAGCCTCTGCTGAACCTTTTGTCGACTCGCCTCAAGCGCTTTCTGCCTCTCGGTCCTTTCTGCCGCAGCTGAGACCACGTCGTGATCTTTATGTCCGTCCATGGAGCACAGATAACAGATACACTGCTGATCGGTGCGGCAGAACATCTTCATCACCTCATCATGACGAGAGCAGACGTTTTCCTGAAGCTTCTCCGAGGGCTCCACCAGTTTGTGTTTTTTAAATGTGGCTGAGTCGTAGTGAGGCTGGAGGTGGTTTTCACAGAAAGAGGCCAGACACTGCAGACAGGACTTGAGGGCTTTCAGTTTTCTCCCAGAGCAGGAATCACAGGCCACATCTGCAGGTCCAGCATATCTGTGATGAGCAGGAGCAGCCTGGAATCCCGTCTTCTTCAGCTCCTCCACTAAATCTGCTAACATGGTGTTTTTCACCAGGACAGGCCTCGGTATGAAGGTCTGCCGGCACTGAGGGCAGCTGTGGATTTTCTTCTCATCCTCTCCATCCCAGAAGTTTTTAATACAGCTCATGCAGTAGTTGTGTCCGCAGTGAAGAGTCACGGGAACCTTCATTAGATCCAAACAGATCGAACAACAAATCTTTGCTGCATCCAGTTGAACTCCTTGCTCTGCCATTTCAGCGAGTTTCTGAACTGAGCAGTTTGTGCTCTGATCCTAAACATAAACATCGCATTCACCTTTCCGGTTTGTTCACCCTGATCTCAGGTGAGGGAGGAACCTTGTTTCTTAACTTCAGAATCAGCACATGTTGGTTACACCCATCTTAAAATTGGCAGGTATGAGCGCGGTTGGACAAGAAGATGTGTGTAGAGCGGAGCTCACTGTGTTTCAGAGGAGGAAGAAGATGAAGGGAAAATTAGAACGTTGAAAGATGCCCAGTGTGAGTCAGAGAACCAGTTGTGTAGGAAGTTGGAAAACATTGAGCTTGGAGACAGATTGTAGATGGACTGTAGTGATCTTGTGATGTTCACTTTGAATATGCTTACAGTACAAACAGCAGATAAATAACAATAATAGCAAATTTAAATCCAATCGTGAATTTGTGTATGGCAGAATTGTAAGATTTTATAAATTAAAGCAGTTAATAATTACTTTGAACAAATAGAATGTTGACCTATCTGGTCAGTTATGTGTCATACCCTTTGATGCAATTACTTAGTTGAATGTGATACATTGCTTACTACGAAAATCATTTTAAGAAATTAACATTTTAATATTTTTCTATTCATCTAATTCATTCGATTTAATTTTCCCCCTAACCATATGATCCATAGTTTCCTCTGTCTACTAATTTGCACTGATGAACATGGTTGTCATATCCTTTGTTCATATTTAAATGTCCTCGCACACACACATTTCACCTCACAGGATCAAAATGTTCCAAAAGCAGTCTTAAACACATGCATGACAACACAGCAACCACTAGATGGCAGCCTTATCTACATTTTAGAGGTGAGTGTCTCGTCCGCATTAAGCATTGAACCCAGTTTTAGTTCATCAGATAAACCAAAATGCCCGTTTGTTTGTTTTTCCCCAAAGAACATCATATCGATGAAATCATTCAAAAATATCATGCTAAGTTAACTGTTAACCCTTTAAATTCATGGGCTCATCACTGCATTACAGTAAATGAGTAATGGCATTTTTGATAAGAATTTTTATGTGGTGTGTGTATATATATGCATATGTAGAATATTTTCATATTCCTTTTAAATTAATTTGATTTTAATGCCTTTTTTCTACACGTTCATTAATGAGTTACTGACGTGAAAAGACCCGTTAATTTATCTTAAGTCCTTTAAATGATCATGAACTGTGCCCTACAGTACACTCAGTTCATTTTAACAGTGTTTGAGGGGTTACTTCAGACTGAATACATGCCGAAGTTTCCATCTATGACTTGGAAGAAATAAAATTAACAAATTGATTCTTCTAAAAAGCAAGGAAAAATTAGTTTGTAGTCCAATTGTACAACCGGTTTAAACAGTTTATACTCTATAGAGGAGTGTTCTCCAAAACACAATTACACAACCCAGAGGGAGAAAATAATCAGTAATAATCCTTTTCTAAATTTGCTAAACCTTGTTAAAGACACCGTGATAGATGCAGGGTCCAGTCATCTTTCTTTGGTCCAAATGTAAAACATTTTTGACAAATAAGCTTGAATACCAATATGCAGCTATGTCTCTATCTATATGGTCCTTTTGCAAAACATCCCTTTTTTGTTGTGTGGACTCTGCTGTCTGATACTTGACTACAAATTCTAAACTCTTAATCTGAAGGTTGCTGCATTTAATCAAAATAAAACGGTATTGTCAGAGATTTGTTGGCATTAAGACTAAAGTTCCACTTAGAGTCGCTGTTGACTGCACTGAAGGTGAAGAGCACCTAGAAGGATGCTGGAATGATGCTCATTAGATAACATACAAAATCTTCTTTGTTCCAATAATTAAAACCCCTTAAACACTGGTAAATTAACACTTAATAAACTTTATACAGATTTCCCCAGAATGCATCCTTATATATTTGGAGCAATGGTAGACAAATATATCATTTCACAAAACTGTTCACGATGTAACAGTCATGTATAGTAGCTTTTAGATGCTTTTCCATGTGTTCCATGGATTGTGGGTCTACTTGGGACCTGCTAAGTGATTGCCAAACATTGCCATAAATACTTCTTAGTTCATAGGAAGAGAAAATTGTGACATTTCGTCAAAATGCAACAGCTAAGCTTATTTTCTAACATTCACAGTAATCTTGCCAACAAAAACATACAAACACGGATGCAAAAATGAAAAAATGAGATCCCTGGTGGAGCTAATAAACACACAACAATTGACTCTGATATTGTTGTTAAGAACCAAAGAAGAAAAAAAAGTCCCTCTGTTGCTTCTGAAAATTTTTCCTTCTTTAGTTTCAGTACAAAACTTGCTGCATGTTTTTTGCTGATGTCAAGTGGAACAGAATCTACAGCATTTTAACCACCCCCCTCTGGGCCCAACATGGTGAGCAGTAAACTCACACAGACTCTGTGGTTGTAATATCGGTGCTTATATATTGAATATCTTTATAAAGATTGGACACCAATATTCCAGCTGTAATAATAACATAAAATGATTGTCTTTTATTGCAAACATTGGAATTGGATTATATTTTTTTTTTACTGTAATAAATCTTTAAATGTGAACTTAACTTGGCTAAATAGCAGAATTATTGTACATTCAGCGTGATCGCCTGGATGGATTATCACTGTATTTGGGTGTGAAACTTTAATTGCGTGGTTGTGAACAAATGAACTTGGGTTTGTTTTTGGGAAATGTGTGTAGTGGTGGGTGTTGTGTTTTGTAGTGCAAAGAGCAAACTTGATATGCAAAGCTGATGACAGATTGCGGGTCCATCTTCACTTTTGAGATGTGGGTGGAAAATGCACTTCTCAGTTTCACATTCTCTGCACTCATATAATAATAATGATGATAATAACATTAATAACTTTTACATGTGTTGCACCTTTCAAAACATAGTTTCAAAGTGCTGCACAACACTAAAAATAAGTGAAAGGCATAATCCAATAAGATGACAGTAACATGAAAGCATCATGAAACCAACATAAACGTCTTTGTAGATTCAAATCACTTACTAAATTACTGTCAAAAATGACACCAAGATTTCTGCAGCTGGAGGAGATGCTGGTGGAGAAAGAGTCAGGTTGTGGTGAGATGTGACTGAGTGTGGTGTCTGGGCCTTTGCCTGGAGAATGCTTCATTGGTTGTTAATGTTGAGAAATAGAGCCGTGTGCCATCTGCATAAAGATAGAAACTCATATTGTGTGTGTGGATTATATATGGGATTCTTATTTAGATATCAAAGATGAAATCATTCTTCTCCATTTATTCCTGCTTGTACTGTAGACTTAATCTTAGCTCAGAACGAATCAACCTTTTCACACATAATTTGAGATAATAGCAGTGATCACAGACTGTAATTATTGTACTTTCATTATTAATAGTTCTTTGGTTAAAGCTCTACTGGCGAGTGGTTCCCAAGCACATGCAGACCACCACTTATATCACATCACCTCATTAAATTCATTTCTCAGTCAAAACAGCGGTTAGACCGATGCTGATTTTGCTTCTTATAACCCTGACGGGTCTCATTCTGACTTTGTCCTGATTGGTTCATTGCTATGTCTCTGTCTATTTGCATTACACATGGAGTTTTGCAATGAAGTGATCAAGTTGACTCACTGAAATTTTAACAGAGTTGATTGTGTTTATTTAAGGTATAGCACATTAACAAACCACCATCAAGGACAACAATTCAGTCAATAAAAGAAACAGTGCAGTGTGGTTTGATATGATGTCAGACCTCCAAAGCCGGGACATCCATCCATCCATCCATCCATCCATCCATCCACCCTACCATCTGTCCATCTATTCAACCATTCATCATCATCCATCCAGCCATCATCTGTCAATCCATCCAGCCGCCCATCCAACCATCCAAACATCCATCTGTCCATCCATCCATCCACCCATCCTTCCATCCATCATCAACCATCCATCCATCAACCTTTCCATCCATGCATCTATCCATCATCATCATCCATCCTTCCATCCATCCATCATCCATCCATCATCCAACCATCATCCATCCATCCAACCATCCATCCACCCATCCAACCATCCTTCCATCATCCTTCCATCCATCCATCCTATCAGCATCCATTGGAGTCCCTGAGCCCAGAAAGTCCAAATAACAAAGAGCACACACTCAAATATAAATCAGAAAGAAACCATCAACTTTTGTGCAACACGTTATTAACAACACCTATGATTCAACAAGCCTACGTGGAAACATTTACAACCAACATCATTTCAACAGGTCTGAGGGTGCATCTGTGGTTGAGATCTTCACATGAAAATGTAAAGCAGCACGGCACAATTTATCAGTTTTTCCACAGTTACAGACGATGAGAATTAGACATCCAATACTGATTAACAAAGGACGTTATGTTCACACAGAATTAGTCGTACATTCGTTCCCTTTGCTTGGTTGCCATCGTGAAATGAGTAACTTACAAACCAGAGATAACTATTTACAAGTAGGAGGCTGCTTATTTTCCTTCCTGAATGAAAAAAAACAACGTGCAATGAACAATGAAACTATTCAGCTGCCATTGCTGAGCAGTTTCATTTTGATGACTTAGATACTGTTCATTTATGCACTGTGCCCTCTTATAATGATGTTTTTATTTGATTTTATGCATTATATGAACTCTGTCTTTTATCCTGTCTGCATTCTGTCTTTTAACCTTATTTTGTTCTATATATTTCTGCTTTCACTTTATAATGTTTGTAACAGTGTTTGCCTTATAGCACCATGATTTGCATTTCCTGTATGAAAGGTTTTATACAGAAATGTTGTTATTACTGAGCCCTGTAATGGCTAACAGCACTGAAATAGTGTCAGTGTCCTTGCGTGCACGTCACACATTCTTCAGCAGTTGCATCTTCTCAACAACACAAGACTTTTTGGTATCAGTTACTGCACTTTATGGAGAAACAAAAAGAAGATAAGTGCAGAAACAGTCAAATAAAACGCAAAGAAAATAACTGAAAGCTGAAATCAAAGGGGACTGCAAAGACACCGGTCCTCATTAAAAACAATGTTATAAAAAACAAAAACAGCACTCAAAATTTCACACAGTGGTAAAAAAGTAAACTCCTCTATAATCCTATTTTATTTTACTTACTGAATGAGAATGATTTTTTCGACATTGTGTGCAGGGAGTTTACATTCATGGATTCCCTGAGAACAGCGCAAACGAAAACAGTCACGGTAACATGAAGTGTGCTGGGTGGGCTGCGTTGTGGTTCACCACATCACCTCTCAGCTGTAACGCCATAGTCATCAACAAGAACGTGCCACCTACAGAACTGAGACCCCGTTTGCTGCGCCTGGGAATCCTACTATTGACTATTGCAACAATCTGTGAGTATTCATGACCTTATGAGAAAGCAACAGTTATGATGCAAGTTTCTTTGTTAGAAGTCCATTTTTAGTTATGTTCTGGTAGATGGGTGACGGTGGCGTACTCTGTGTCAGCCGTTTGTTTCTCTACTGCTGTCTGGGTTCTTTTAGGAAAATCCAGGACACTGTAGACCAACGGTGGTGCAGGCAGGGACATTTCCTGAGAAATGAATGTCCACAGGTGTGTGATATTTCTTTCATATTTACATCTGTGAAGATGGGAAAAGACAAGAATGTGTTCTCACCTGTACGGTGACATTGGAGCATGGTTGTTGTCCTCTTCGTTCTGTCCAAGAAGCAAAACAAGAGAAGGAAAGTCAGCCAGACACATATGCACTTTTCAAAGTAGGACAATTAATCAACTTACAGGGCTGAGATATTAGATTCATTCATGTTTAACCCTTGCTAGGCTAACATATAGAAGTTTACAATGTGACTTATTTTTAGCGAGTAGCTTAGCTGACACGCAAACGCTAAAAAGCTGCGTTTATGAACGAGGTTGTGTATTTATTTGCATTAAATCAGCTGCTGTGTTTTCTGAAAGACCCAACTGGCTTATTAATGTTTCACTTTGGGTACAGACCAAACCAAATAACAATAAATGGCATCTTCAGACGGAGGACAGTGATAACTGTTCCAACCATAGCAAAACAGCTCATCGCTCCACCGAGACCTGACAGCTCTCTGATTTCAGACTTTCATTACTTTGAAAGTGGACATATACGTTTGGGTTACCGTGCAAATTCAGAGAAGAAAGGGCAAGTTGGAAATATGTCAAAAATTCATCAGCTTCATCTTGGACATATATTTGGTGGTATTGTTCCATGTTTCTACCGGTAATTCCTAATTTACTGGAACGTCATGGACCTGATCAAGATGTGGATCTGCACTGAGCTCATAGTCCATCATGGGAAACACAGGGCTGAATTTGGTGTCTTTGAGAAATGGGCAAGACTTCCACCATTTACATTTATGAAATGTTATCAAAATCTGTCATCTTAGTCTTACTTCCTGGTGGTATAGAGAAGAGTATCTCTACAAGAAAGATTTTCAAGTTTCCCTGCAAATCAAAAATGGCCTTCTTTGCTCTTCGTTGGTTTATGAAGATGTTCTTAGTCAGCAAAACCTTGTTTGTCATACACAAATGGGGAAATCATCAAATGTGGTTTCCGAGGTGACAGGGGCTGTTGAAAAGATATGAAAGCGACTGAGTTGTAATCTGAAGTAGGCCAGAGGGGAGAAACAGCTTTGGTAAAACTGAACAAATAAAGGAAGCATTTTTCCATCCGTCACTAACAGATAGTATGTGCGCGCGGCACGGCGTGGCCGGGCACAAGCAGGCCTTAGCACATTTCTAACATATGAATCATCAATCTGATCAGAAGGATGTGAAACTGCAATTTGGCCTGCATTTTTTTTCAGCATCTAACCACACCACTACACATTTGTTCCACACAGCAGCAAATAATCTAGCACGCTCGCTATACTAATGTGAGATTGTTGTGACAGATGTAACAAACTGTTGTACTCCACATAAAACAGCTCATCACCACTCATCTGCACCAGGATGGATGACTGTTAAAGGGGTTGCCCTTAAGGTAGGGGTTCAAATCCCACAACTGGCAGGAGTTTCTAACATTACAACTTTAGAATCATTTCTTTCTCTCTAAGTCATACAAGTGAGTTGTTTTCCCCGAATATCAACTCTTCCTTGGTCAGGTCCCAGATTCCAAGTGTTCTAATAGGAAGGATCCTGTATTTTCGTACAAATCTGGATCTCCAGTTTAAATTTCATCTTTTGAAGGTTAAAGTTGGATTTCTGTCAGTCACAGTAACACTGGGATTGGAACCCCCCGGAGTGTTCACTTAACCATCAAAGCGATAATCTGATAATTGAACTAAATACATGATTTTCAGTATGTCTGAACTAGATCTTTAACGTAGTTGTGTTTTTTGTATATTTGTTATTTGTTTCAGTTTCTTTTTGTTTTTGTAAATTCTGGCATCCTGGAGTTCACCTCCCAGGTCCCCAGGCCTTTTGAAACCCCTTATGAACACTTGTGTTCATAACCCTTAAGGAACCTGTGCTATTATTTCAACAATATGAAGATAGATCAATAAAGCCAGGACAGTGTGATCCTGTAGTGATGGTTACTATACTTTCTGAAGCGCTGCATACATATCTCTATATTTGTATCTAACTTGATCTAGAGTAGCATCTCAACATGTTCAGCACAGGGATCCATAAGAGTTCAAAGGCCTACAGACTTGATGAGAGCCAAAAAAACCCCCAAAAAAACAGAAAAAAAACCAAATGTTGCTTAATTCTCTGGAGGGTCATTCTTTTAGATTATGAGAATGACTTGCAACTGATATTGTTACTGTTCTGCACATGAAATCAGTAGAGGTGCTGATGAACACATTACTTTTGGTCACTTTCATACCTTTTCTTCTTTTGAGGCTCCATATGAACACTGACAGCAGGACAGTAATGAGCACGACAGATGAAACAGCCAGGATAATGAAGATGTAAAGGTAAAAGGCACTGGAACTTTCTCCGTTCTCAGTAAGTGTGGTTTTGGTCTGATCTGTAGAAGTTAAAGGAAAAAGTTGAAAAAAGCAGCACATTCCACCTGAAATACATGCTGGTGGAAAGTGGAGGAGGTAGAAAGTAACTATTACAGCAAAATTATTTACATATATATATACACATATATATATAGAATTTATATGGAAACAGTCAAAGCGGATGCACATTCAGTGAGATTTTCCAGAATCGCATCTCAATCAAGCATTTAAACAAGACAAATAAATATGGAGATGACAGCTGCACTGTCATAAGCTTACACGTTTTATGTCAAATTAAATATGTTTAATTTTGTCCTATTATTTATTCATGTGTGTATTTTAGTCTAAAAATTGAAAAATTACCAAAATAAACTAAACTAAATTAAACTTTGCTGGACAGGACAACACATTTTGAAATGTGAAAAATCTAGCAAGTGTATAACAAACAAGGCCTCAAATAACTAAAGACATTAAATGTATGGCTCAGGGCGCAGCGGCGTGCGCCGTTTGCTGCAAATCATCCTGCCCTGTCCTTCTTTCCTGTCTCTCTACTGTAACTATCATAATATAGCGGAAATACCAAGAATAATAATAATAATAATCATAATAAATGAATAAAATGTGACCGAATTTCTAAACTTGTGATTTTTTTTAAATTTCTTAAAGCAATCGAGAATAATTTGTCTGAAAAAATTGTAATGAAATTTACCTTTATTGTTTATTTTATATGTTTTCTGAATTTATTTGGAAATTTTTGAACAGTTGCAAAAACTACAAAGAGTTCATTTGTCAGTTCAAGCTTACAACAGAATTTGAATCTGACACAAAAATTCAATTCAATGAAACGTGAAGTTTAAAATTTTATTTTGATTTCCGAGGGTGGACAATTGTTTATTATATTAAATGTATATTTGTCATAATCAATGTTAATGATCTTTACACCATCAAAATCCAATTTTGGCGCTGAACAGCTTGGAGCGTCCTGTCCGTATTCTAATCACAACAACTCAAGGAAAAATGTTCAACGGAATTATTCTGGGGTTTTGTGCAGAATTCCACAGTGCACTCTTTCTTACCTGTTTTATTCTCCTTTCGTACAATCAGCCCCACCCTGTTACTTTCTTTGGCGGGTGCCGAGTTCATGAACACGCTGACCCAGTAGACTGCCTCTAGATTTAGTGTGATATTGCTGATGCAGTACCTCGCAGATGCACGGGCAGCATCAATGACGCAAACTTGTGTTTTTGAGCAACTTTCCCCTAGTGAACATTCTGTGACCTTTTTGGTGCCATTGGTGTAAAGTCCAGAGGAGGTGATGTTGGTCAAGGTGATGTTCTCAAATGTGAAGTTGAGGATGATGTTTCTGCCACAGACCCCGATGACGTCGGCTCGGGTCAGGCCTGGATTAAGGCAAAACAACAGAGGTGTGGATTACATACACGTAAGGCAGAGTATAAAGCAGCTTTTGAGTTTAAAATGATAACGGGATGAGTGGCTATGGACACACACCAATGTAGACTGGTCACTGGTTACAGGTCAGATTTACCAAACAGTGGTGAGATTGTGGAATAAAAAAAATGCTGTAATCAGTGATGGGGAGAATTACATGATCATTTATTTTGATACAAAATACACCTGTTTTATTGAAATAAAATAAAAAGCACCATGACCAAAAATTGTACCAAAATAACATCCAGTATAAAAGAGAAACACATTTTGAGAGCAACCATGAACTTTAAAGTAAAATCCTCTGTGCCCTGGTTGTTAGTAATCTGACATTTGGTTGGTTCCTGTTGCCATGTCACATTTATTTGGGTTCATCTGCCCTACTGTGTGTCATCTGAGACGGGTTTCCATTTCCACAGCATTGTAAATGGATGGCACGTGGACTGCATTTCTGTAGCGCTTTTATCCAAAGTGTTTTGACTCGCATTCACTCATTCATACACACTTTCACACATCGACAGCCGAGGTAACCGTGCAAGGCCCACTCGCTCGTCGAGAGGAATTTGGGGTTAGGGTCTTGCTCGGTGACCTTCGACGTGGTGGAGCAGGGGATCGAAGCGGCGACACTTCAATCACTAGGTGATCACCCTACCGCTGAAGCCACGCCGTCCCGTTGTCTGGCACGCAGCATTAGCTGCTAGCTAGCTAGACAGCTATGGAGTTTTGCCGTCTATCAAAGCTTTTGAGTACAAATATACATATGTTGACAGTTTTGGGGAAAACAAAACAAAAACCAAATCATTAAGGACAGGGTTGACACATAGAGCTAGATCACACTGCCATTCACACCTATGGGCAATTTAGGTACTCCAGTTCTCCTAAGAAGCATGTCTATGAAGGTTGGAGGAAACAGGAGCACTCGCAGGAAACGCGCACAGACCCGAGGACAACAGACAAATTCCTCACAGAGCGGACCAGGGCCGGCCCTGGTCTTGAACCCACGGCCTTCATCCAGTTCGAACCACCAAATCCACCGTCTCACCCCAAATCCCAAAACACAGAACCTAAAAGCGTTGATACAAATTACATCAGGGTTTTCTTTGAGATGAAAAAGTACATCATGTATTATATATTTATAATACATTTTTAAATACAAATACTAGTTTGGAATTTTTAAATACAAATACTAGTTTGTAATTTTTAAATACAAATACTAGTTTGTATTTAAAAATGTATTATAAATATAAATACTGTCCGTTCCTGGCTGTGATGATACCGTTATTAATTTATGAAGGGCCTGTGTGGTTCAAAGGTGAAAAAGACAGACAAGAAGCTTTGAAGAGACCCTTAAAAGCCTCCGGGTGTCTTGAGGTGAAGACACCCGAGCCAGCCAGTAAAAAAAACGACGGCTTACCGTGAACCAGCATGTGAGCTGTGATGATCACAACGAAGCCCAGAGGATTTGTGCTGATGTGGTTCATGATAGGTGAGACGTGGAGCTTGCAGGCCTGCTCTCGTGGGCCCCTGTCTTCAGTGATCTGAATGTTTGTTGTGTGCTGCCTTTTGATTCCTGTTCATGCGTGTCTGCCTGGCAGAAGGAAACTGTAGACAGGAACTTACACAAGCAAAGTTTTTGCTAACTGCATCGTCAGAACCTCCTGAAACGGAAGACTTCAAAGAGTCTTGTGGACCTGTGGTACAGACACTCACATGACGTGGAAAGAAGCAAAGCAATGAAATTCGATAACAAGTTATACAGTGATGGTGCCGAAGATGAAAAATAGGAACAAATTCAACCGCAAGAACATTTCTGTGATTGATTATAGTTCAGAAACACTGTAGGTGCTCTCAGCTTCACAAAATCATGTCAACCAAATACAAATCTATGGTGGTGATCTTATTTAAACGGGTCATGACAGAGAAAAGAAACACATTAAAATGGATTTTAGTAGGCCTGAACGTTTTCAGGCATGGCATTTTCAATTTGCCTTGAAATTCTCTTTATTCTGGTTGTCATTGTTATACGGATTTCCCCCAGAATGCACCCTGATTTATTTGATATATTAGGGAATTTTGGGCATTTGATCAGGATTTCAAACAAAATGTAGTGACAGGTCCATTGGTGATTACGTCAATGTTTAAAAGTTTAATAAGCTGGGGCAGTGCTGGGGTTATTTTACCTTAACTTGCTGCATTGCTGCGCCACCTGGTGGACCATATTGGACAATGCAAATCACGTGTGAAGCCCCGAGGCTGTTTTCACACAGGAAGAGTCCTCTCAGATTTGTTTTATTTACATGATGAATGGCTTCACAGCTCTCCCACAAATCCCAAAATGTCGAATGTCAGATTTCTTTAAAAATACACATGAGTTATCCATATCATAAAACTGAATCCAGATGATTTACACAAGTTGATATTTGATTACTTTATTTATTACGGTGATATTCGTGTACAGCTAATTGCTTATATGCCACCTTCACATGACGTAACCACTAGAGCTTTGGTGTTCTATGATTAGTACGGCGTGAATACTCCTGGGTATAATGAATCATATGGCGTGTCTGTGGGTTATTAGTCATATTTATGTCTATATACAGCGTCTTACCCCGTCACACACTCTCCTTCGTCCCAAGTGCTCTCTTTCTCTCTCTCTCACTTCTTCTCCTCTACCCTATTTGTTCGTGAAGCCTTCAGTATCTATAGCTGACATTTTGGAAACATGCATATCAGCCCCACTTTGATCCTCAATCATCATACATCATCATCGTCACCTACGGCTACCCAGAAACCCCTTCTCTTATGTTACTGTAAACTCTCGGTGTCAATGCTGTGGTGAGTAACCGTGTGAATTCTATGTCTGCCGCAGGATTTTTGCAACATCAAAACACTGCAGCTAACCACGGTTAAACCCACTGACTGTGCTGCCATTTGAAGCTTCATCTCACACTGCAGAGACAGGAGGGAGGACGCACACTGATGGGAAGAGGAGGAAAGCCCTCATCGTCATGGTAACCGCGAGACTGGATCTTCTGCTTAGCGTTGCTCTACCACAACAATTAACAAGCAATCAGCAATGGGAAGCCCACCCCCAACTCTTTCGTACACAAACACACACATACAAATTCTTGACACTGCCGTTATGATGCAACAGGTGGGTTCAGATATCTTGTGGAAATGTTCCCATGGTTTTCAGTGTGTGTGTTGGTGTGTTCCGGGCTTGAGACAGATGTGAATTTTCTCATGGCGCCTTCATTTGTAGCTGGAGGTCAGAAAAATCCAACCTCCAATGTGGAAAAGAGCAATGGAACAGTCTTCATGCCAAAATTCTGGGTCAGAATCTTGGGCTCGTTATCAAACGTGAACACACATCTTCAAAGGAAGTGGCCTCTTCACTGTCATTTGTTTTCTCTTGTTTGTAGAACTCAGAGACAAACACAAACCTCTTGGGCATCTCTGTTTTTCCAATCGGAGGCTATGGAATGACTTCAAGAGCTGCAGCTGGGAACGTTCCAATTTATGATGCAAGTCACCCAACGACATCATCTGAAGAGTGTCATTGCTTTGCCAGCTGTTGTGACTCTCGTCACAGAATTTCCCTAAACTAAGTGCCAAAATCTGTTTTTAAAATTCAATAAATCTGCCTTGTTTTGGATTAATGATTCTTCCTACATTGACACTGACTGACTTTCAGTTAATGAAGAGCCGCAGCCAAAGTCATCGGTTACTGTTTACCACACGGGTAAACAGATTAATTTATATTATTCAAGTTAACATCATCGTTATCGCTCGGAATAATACTGACAAATAATATAAATAACCATCCAAATAATCCTCCTTGATTCACCTGTAACAGAAAAGGAACTTACTACTTCTTAATTGTAATCAATGGATAAGTGTTGGGGAAGGTTTTACAAAGTGTGTGTGTGTGTGTGTGTGTGTGTGAGAGAGAGAGGGAGAGAGATGCTGGCTCACCCTGTTGCTGTACTTTGGACAAACTCATGTCCTAGCAACCAGGCAAACCATCACCAGCTCCCTAGCAACCAGGAAGACACTGGTTGCCATTGGAGAAGCAGGCATTCC
>OMNV01009155.1:34126-86362 GCA_900303265.1 Brotula barbata | reverse complement strand
GGCTCTGCCTTCCCTCCCAGCTCCGGCACTCCCGGGAAAGGAAACTTTGACAGAAGCCAGCCCCCACCATCTCACACACTGCTCCCCTTGGACAACCCTCAGGTGTGCTCTCTCTCTCTGACACACACATATATAAAGGTAAATACACACACACGCACGCACGCACACAAACACCCAGACTTTCTTTTTCGCTCTTGGCCTGGAAATGGGCCGATGGGCAGAGAAACTGTGTCATCAGCAGAAACGGACAGAGTGAGAGGACATGACTGATAGGCTGGAGGGGAAAATTGATCGGCTCCACGTCCCTCGCCCAGTCAGTCTGTCCTCTTTCCATCACTCCATCCCTCTGCCTTGTTCTCCCTGCCCTCCTCCTCCTCCTTCTCCTCTTCTCCCCTGGCCTGTCTCTCTGCTCAACCAGCCCATGGTGACTCAATAAGGCTCAGCATGCTCCACATCTCCAGCGCTGCTTGGCTAGGTTTGGGCCAGAGCGATAAATAGGTGTGTGTTTGTGTGTGTGTGTCTGTGTGTGTGCGCGTGCATGCGTGCGTATGTGTACAAGCAACCAAAGCCACACACACCATTCATCAACCTACCAAAACTGTCCCTAGATGATTACCTCTTCCAAGCTCCCCAAAACCAGGGGGAGGGAGATAGAAGGGAGAGATGGTAAATGAAACTTTTGAGGGGTCAGTGGTTTTGTACTTTGGCTATTCATCTTCTCTCTCACCTCTCAGGGCTGCAGAACGGCAGGAATGCTGCTGGGTAATTACCTCTCAGCGTGCCGCACTGCTTCATTATGTCCTGCAACTCCAATCCACTGAAACATTTGTAATTTAGTCTGGGAAGCTTCGCACAAGCCATGCTGAGAGGAAGATGGCTCTGCGTGTGTGTGTGTGATACGTGCGAGCAAGCATGTACGTGTGTGTCTCAGAAGGTAATATGTGTATGCATATTATTGTTTGGGATCATTTCTATCTCTTCCTTGCCCATTTAGGAAATGAATCGAGATTTAATTCATCAGTTGCAGGGATTGCCCATTATTTTCAATGAGTGTTGTTTTTCAAATTGCGGATTGGATTTGGATTGTTGACTCCGGTTAAAGACATGATGCACACATGCATTCTCTCCTATTTCAGCGTGTCCTGGACTCACTTTGTAAGGACATAGACCAAAACCTGTCATCTATTGTTCATGCTTGGCTTCAGTGGGACACTAAAGTCTGGATCGCCTGGTCTCACGGCTCCTCTGACATGACCTTTATCTAATCTCCCTCTGTGTCATTCTGTTGGCCAATAACATCACGCTACGTTTGAGCTGGAGGTGAAGCCAGGACCGGGGAGGCATCAGCCACAGACAGAGCAGTGACAGCACGCTCGTACGTCCAAACCTCACGGGGCCTTTTGGCACTCCAGGGATGACGGAGGAGTGTTTCGACCTGGCTGAGACTCTGTGTCTCAGATCTGGAGTCAGATGAGAGGAGGGATGGATGAACAGGCCTTTGTTTTGACACAGCCTGTGGGACTGGGGTTACAGTCCCTGACATGATATTTTTTCTGATCTTCAAACACACCACGCTGACAGGAAACACAGCCCTGTCACTCACAAGGCTTTGGTGTACGGCACAGACATCTGTTTTACCCTCACTAGCTTCTGGAAGACATCATTAGTTGTCATCATTCATTGTCTCTGCATGCAAAATGGAATTATAAATATACAGTTTTCTTTAAATATTTGACAAAATTACAAGATTACGTTTACATTTATAAAACACTACACTAGATTGAGGGTGTCAGTAAGGTCAGACGCATCCTGCGACCATTCGCTGCTTTGTAAACACCTGTTAGAGGCCTGTCTTTCAATGCTTGCAATGAAAAAAAAAAAAATTTCTATGTCATCATTTGCCTCATTAAGGTGTATTTCTGTCTGATGATAAATTTAATCAGAAAATCGAGGTGATGTTTAAAGCAGTATTTGGCTCACGTGAGTTTATTTATTTAGATGGAAAGAGTTGATCGGCTCTTATTTACATTCTTGTACCTCTTCCTCAAACATCCTCAAGCCTCTGTGGTCTGCTGGTCCCAGTCCATGTCTTTAAATATCATATGCACCTACTTTGTGGATGGTGCGTAAAAATGGCCCCAGCATCCCATATACACACAACCCCCCTCACCATATACTACAGAGGAAACCGCAAGTGAAACTGAGCAGTGAAAACTCAGTGATCTCTGCTAGAAAGATGAACAAGTCTCCCCCTGAGTCCTCTGATTTTGTCTGCTAACCAGAGGACGTATTGGTCCAGCTCAGTGTTCCCTCTACCTGCAGACGACATGCTTTTCTTTCCAAATGAATCCTTCTCCAGTGATTTCTTGGAGTGCCAACAGGCACCAACCAGATGAGGGTTTCATGGACAGTGGCCTCTGCCAGATGTTTCCAGTTCGCCTTCACAACTCGAGCAGGTTTACCGGGTCTCCCGTCATCTGTTCAAACTCATCACTAGGAGGTGATCTTCAGCCATGTACTCCTTGTTTCATATTTTCGTGTTTGACTTCCTGTTTTATTTTGTGTTTGCTCACCTCTCCTCTCGTTTCAGACGCCCACTTCCTGTCCTCATGTGTTCCCACATCTATGATTGTCTGCCTCGCCCTGATGAGCCCCACCTGTGTCCAAATATCCCTGCCTCCTTTGTGCATTCAGTCTGCGTGCTCCCACTTTCCTGGGCTTCCTCGTCTTCGTTCTTGATGTAGTGTTCTTGGTTTCCTCGCTCTCTGCTGACTTCACCTTCGGTTAGCCCTCGTCTGGTTGGTTTGCCTTTTTGCCAGTCTTTTGGTGCACCAAACGGTTTCTGGATAAAGAACTTTCTGACCATCTGTGAATTCGAGTCCTTGCCTTTGTGTACCAGTCTTGACACCAACTGCATCCAGTCAGTGAACGCTCATCTTCCTGCACAATCCAACTCTCCTTTCCTATCAGGAATTGCTGGGTTTTCAAGAAATAGACCAAAATGTCAACAACTGCTTTTCTTGTAATGTTTAAAAGATGGAAAAATTAGATATTCAACAAAATCTACCTCCTCTTTATCCAACATCCCATCTTGCAACAAGGTGTGAAAGAAATCAATGTTACTTTTTGTAAAATCCTATTGACAGACAGCAAAAACCTATGTTTAGTCATCACATACAGTCTTCTAAATTATAGCATCTTACACATGGATGTGAATGAATTGCTGCTTATATTGAGATGTATGGCATAACCTCACACACAGGGCAGGTTGTAATAAAATGCCCGCATCTTTTTATTATTCCCTAAACTTCACACATTAAAAGGCCCCTCCATCCTTTTGATTTCCCTTTCCTCATTGCTTTCACTTCCTCCCCCCTTAATGTCATCTGAGACCTTTCTCTAACAAACCAGGCTTCCAGGCAAGTCCCTATTAGAGCCCAATCCACTAATCAGAAAACTCATTTTTTCCTGCGCACAAACTCCCAGCAGCCCACAAGCGTGCACAAACACACACACGCACGCTAGTTTCGTACACTTCCAACGTTACACACACAGCCAACCTGTAAGAGGCGGGGCGTTACAGTATGAAGAAGACCCATATTCCTTCCTCCTCCTCTCTCCAGTGGGGAGAGAGAGAAAAAGAGAGAGAGAGAGAGAGTAGGCAGGGCAGGAGCAACCAGCTGGGTTGTAGGAGTAATAAAGAAGGAGAATCAATAGGGCATGCAATGGAGCCAAGGTGCTGCCATTCATCACGCCGCCTCCCTGACTCCCATCATTCATCATGCTCAATGAGGCAGCAAATAGGAAAATGACTATTTGTATCAAACACATCTGCACTCATCCACCAAGGTATTTTATTCCCATTAACTCGCAGAGTAAAATACGCACAGGGTTGTTGTTTTTTCCACCTTGTAGTGATTGTGTGTGTTTGAGTGTGTGTTGTCTTTGTGATCCGTTTGTGAGGACACGTGGTGAAAAATTCCTCTGGCATCGAACATATTTATGGCAGAGCAGCTTTTTTCTTTTTTCTTTTTTTGCACATCTTCCCAAGCGTCTTCCTTTCACCCAGCCACACCCACGTCCCCACCCACCTACTTCCCTCTCCACCCAGGTCCCAGACCCACCTCCGTTCATCTTTTATGTCCTGTCATTGGTGAATTTTCATGGATGTCTTCATTCTGCACCACAAACCTTCATACCAACGGCACACGTACACACACGGGCCAATGCTGTTTGCCTTTTGGATTTACACTCCTGTAATAAATCTCTGTGGGTGACTCTAAGTGTGGCTTGTATTATTCCAGAACAGCTTATTCAAGCCTTTGCTCTATAAATTGCCAGGTGAGATGGAGGTGCAGCTCAGCAGCTAAAGGCAGGATGAGATGCAAATGTAGAGGACTATCATCATTATAGCGTAATACCCCATGAAATGGCACGATCATTATAGTCTATGGCAGGATCATTATTGTCTATGAGTTTTATGAGGTTCAGGGGAGTGGGAGGGAATAGCAACTATACAGGAAAACGGGCCAGCGTGCACGTGCACAGGGGCTGGCGCTTACACACACTCACATGCATCTTCATGGCTCTGTGATCCAGCCGCACAACCTTTACATTAAACTAGTGCTGTTTGTTTTGAGGCTCCCCTGGTGGCAGCCCTGTCACATCATTTCGGGCCTACAATTTTAATTGGATCTGTCAAATTCTAATTAATGTGGATGATCCTCAAAACACAAAACATAAACAACAGGATTCTCATTAAAATAGAAATAAAGCAATCTGAGTTTGGGGAGGGGGCTGTTGTTATTTACTTCAACAGAGAGACTATACAGTTGATTGTGGTTTTCCAGCAATAAGTGATGCATCATTACCTCTACCAAGGAGGCTCTTTTTTCACCAGTTTTGGCTGTTTGTCAGCAGAATATTTCAAAGAGTAACAGATTTTAGCGGATAAGGGGGCTGAGGAAGGGTTGATTTTATTTTGAAATTTAAAATATGTTATCAGGATTTAAGAACAAAAATATTTAGCCTTGCAATTTTGAGCAATTGTCAACATTTTTTATACTTATAGCAAACAAAGACGGCAATCTTAATGATACGCTTCAGAGATGTGTATGCTATGATGGATTATAACAGGTCAAATTTGGCCCTGATCCAGATATTGATCCATATTTGGTAAGTTAAAACATTTACTGGGTGAGGGATCACATTTATGGTGTAACTGAACTATGTCTAGAAATTAGGGACAGCGAGATGGTGATTCAGCAGGATAAACAGTTTTGACTTAAGAAGTAACCATCAATGTGTCCAAAGTTTCCAAAGATACCAAATAAATCACAATGCATTCAGGGAAAATCTGTGTGAAATTATACCAAACACATCTAGAATTAAAATATTAACAATATGATTTAACAAATTAAAAAAGTGGGGGGTATGGTTCTGGATTTTAGGATTTTCCATATCATAAACTGGAATTAAGAATTTTCATGCCTATTCTATGTGGTATTCTCAATTATTAATTGGTTGTGAAAAGTGAAAACGGCTGTTAAATTCACCTAAAGTCCTTGAAATTAACCTGTTAATAAAATAAAACTGTTTGCCTTAAAGTGAACTCAATTACCCATCAATTTAACAGCGTATAATGGGTTTGGAATATATGATATGGATATAGATTCAAAAGAAGATACAATGTCCACTATAGCTGATTTCAAGGTAATAATGATAAATATCTGTTAATATTGTCAAAAAGGGTTGGATCTTGAAGCAAGTGTGCACTGTCTGAACAAGCTGTAGTTAGCTACGTAACCAATTACTTCACCGAGTATTTACTCAGTTATTATGTAGTACTGATGATATGATTACTTGCTTAGTAATAAGATCACTACATATTGGACTAGTGAAGCACTGGAATGAGCATTAGACAGCCTTTAAATCAGAAACTCAAGCATAATATGAGTGTCAGTCTTAGAAACACCTGCGTGCACATAGAGGTCAGAGGTTATTCATTAAATGTATCCATATGTGCTTTGGTTTAAATGTAACACAAGAAAACAAGGATGAATTCTCCATCGTTGAAGTTAGGAGGGTAAACAAAACTATTAAATTAGTCAATCACTCATATATTTAAAGAGCATCTTACAGTCTTTTCCCTCATATGCTAACATACATTAGACTATGATATTTTATGGGTGGATCGGTTGCCAAATGTAATGTAGAAATGACTTGCTTTGCCTTTTTGTTCTCTTTTTCTCCTTTTCCCACTTTCCCTTTCCACATCTCCCTCACTTGGCCACATGCCTGCTGCCCACTTCCCCCGCGCTCCTCGGGGAGCAGCCAGCAAAGTCACAGACTGCAGGAACAGACCTTTCAAATTCATAAAATTCATAGGATTTTTCACAAATGAATGAACACAATTTTCTACCAATTTCCTCATTATGCAAATATGCAAAATATCACATTTAGCCCAATTAGGGTTCCACACAGTTCCAAATTTAACCGTTTAAGCCATAATTGCAGAAACTATCAAATAATTACTGTCGCTAATTGTGAGTATTTGTGACAGATACAACAAATTCTCACACAAATTACATTTTATTCAAGAAATCACTGAATGCCACTGCAACTTTTTTTTTCTCGCAAAGTCTAATTTAACTTACATAATAAAGTGAATTGAGTGCTTGTTATCAAATTTGAACAATTCATAAGGCTCTAATGTGGAATGATGAAGTGAACTGGTCCAAGAATCACACAATGTTTTACTGATCTTCAACAATGGCCATTCTGTTTAAGGAGGAAACGTCCCTGATGATCACTGCAGGTGACTTTCCAAATGTCACAGAGGCTGATAAAAGGTAACGGTTTGTACTCATAATCACAAATTTAATGTCTTTAACGGGTAAGGACGGTAACAAATCCCCACCACTGTCAATGATATCAACTGAATTATCACTTTCACTGTTTGATTGAAATGAGGATTGCCTTACACAATTTGTCAGATTTTTGCTACAACTTTGAACAAGTAATTACTGCTCTAATGTGTTAATTTTATCTCTGCAGATGTGGAAGGAGCCATAATGAACACATTTTCACCATTTCCGTATATATATATATATACTGTATATGTATGCACATATAGGTTAGGGATAGATCACATAAGCGTATTTCTAATTAAGCTAGATGGTGCTTAAGTATTTTTCATGTTTAAGTGTGTGTGACAGAAAAAGAGTGAAAGTACACACACATCTACATTAACATATGCAATTAGTTATTCAGCCAAATGTCCCTACCATGCCACTGTTTTAATTTAAAATGAGCCTTTTCTTTCTTTCTTTCTTTCTTTCTTTCTTTCTTTCTTTCTTTCTTTCTTTCTTTCTTTCTTTCTTTCTTTCTTTCTCTCTTTCTCTCTTTCTTTCTTTTTCTCTCTCTCTCGCTCTCTTCTATTATCAGGTGGCATGCTACTTAGTGTATTCTCCTAATGTTGTGTTTTTTTTACTTCGTTTTGGCGATGAAATGTAAATGAGCAGTCAGAGCCCTTTTCTCCAGTTGCCATTGGAGACAGGAGTTCATGGCAGAAGTCAGACGCAAGTCATTTGGAAAATAATTTCAATGTCATTTAGAGCTGATTTAAACGTAATATGGCCAATTCATTGCCATTAGCTTGCACAGAGGTAAGTGCATGGGCATGTATGTGAATATAGAAGAGAGGTAGTAAGACAGAGAGTTGACGTGAAATTACTGCTGTAAGATAAGAGAGAAATCACCCACACAGGTCTTCATGCGTTCAGACACAAAGTGTGTGTTCATAAATTGGCCTTACATGTTCTGCAGCATGCTCTGACACCTGCCTTACCTCCTGTTACATCCAAAGTAACATCACATGTATTGGTTGTAATAACAAAGTAGAGCAATTGGAATGTCTTTCACTCAAGACTCTTGTGGAAGTGTGATGTCACAAATTGTTATGCAGAGCCAAAACACGCTCTTCATGACGATTTGTGCCGTACAGTCAAGTTGTTTGATAGACAAAGTCAAACAACTACGTTCAGGTAGTGGTCTTAGTCTGGGCCCAACTAATTCTGGAGTGGTTTGTTTATGACATCACCTGAACTAGTTCTGAACCCACTAAAAGTGGACTTAGTCATGTATTGACTGAGTTACAAGTCAGCAGAGCTGAAAGCTGATTTTTGGTACACATAGAAACCAAACTGAATCAAAATAAATGCAACAAAAATAACATCTTATTTACTGATTAGACCCGACCAAACAGACTGTGGGTTGGAAATTATTTTAGATGAAAGAAATACAGACAGCCCTCATGTCCCCTTGCTGCAGCTTAATCTGATCAATTCTGCTGTATTTAGCCTATGAATAGTTGAGACCCACTCTTGATTAGGGTACAAGGGGATGAATGGAAAATTGGCTGTGCTGTGGCACTGAAGGTCAAGTTTTGAGCATCACTGCTCTAGACAAATAAGGGAAATATGGGCAAACTCACTCTGGAGTAATAGCTATGATGCAAAGTAACTTCAACCACACAAAACATACAGCAACATTCATGGCCATCAAATAATTGAAAACTAGATTTGTCCTCTAGCTTGTCATATTTCAAGAAACACATGTCTCTATCTGTTTTAGCATTTATGAGCAAGTTTGTGCATGTATGTACTGTTTATGTGTGGATTTATGTATGTATATGTGTATTTGCACTGAGAAGAAGAGTGTCATAGTTCAATACACACAGAATTCATTACTCTATAGAGTGATGTAAATACATGACAGTGAACATCACGGGGCAGAAAAAAAAATATCAAGCTACATTCTCATTCAGCAAATTATAGCCACAACTCTGATTACCTTTTTTTACAGGTCTATAGCTGCTGCTGCTACTGCAGCTAGTGTGGCTGTGGATTGTGTAGGTTACCAACATGGCTGTCACATAAACGTAACACTAAAATCTTGCTGTTTACAACTATGAAAAAAAGGTAGCATCTCCTCATTAACTTTTGATAACAAACCTGGAAACCAACAAACAGCACAGAGATTTTTACAGGTAGCCACAATCACACCAAATGTGCAAATAAGGACCACTATATTTCAGGAGGATACAAATCCTTGTCCAATATCCTTGAATGCATGCATGTGCATGTGAGTGTGTGTGTGTTCAAACTCGTGTGTCTGCTGTGAATTCTGGTTTGTCAGAGATTGATAGACTAGAAACATTTTATATTTTATTTAAGTTATCTTTGATTTCCCTTGTCAGAAATTTTAATTTCTGCTATAAATCAGCCTTAGGCTACAAGAGAAAAAAGTCACACACCCTCACATTGCAGACAACGTACACTAGTGTGTTCCCATGTATGTGTCTGTGTGTGAGGTGTGTGTCTTTCCTTGTGTTTTACCCTGCAGTGTATGCTGATAGTGTTTTCCCTCTCTGTGCTGAATATCATGCATCAGCAGCCCTGTTTTTCTTGTGTAAAAGATGCATGAACACAATTTTTTTCAATACCACTCAATCGATGGAGTCATACAAACATACCATTATAAAATAAACACACTCACACATGTTTTTTCTTGTCTCTCTCCCTTTCACATTTCTTCTTCTTTTGTTGTCAGATCTCAAACTGCAAATGAGAGAATCACATTACTCTTTAATAGATGGCCTCATTAACAGTCTTAGTGTCTAATGCTGGTGTCTGTGTGTATGTGCACGTGTGTGTTTCTAGCCTGTGATGATGAGTGCTCCGGTCTGTTAATCAGTGATATGGACCGCCTGTACCGCATAATCACTGATGTCACCTTGACCACGCCCCTCCCACCTCCTTATAAGGTCTTGTACCGCTTCGAGAACATGACAGAGGAACTTAAGGTAAAACGCTGATTTTTTTTCACCATTCTCTGGTGTTTCCTGTGTATTTTCCCATTTCCTAATCATATTTCAAGTTATTTCACATAATTTATGATCACTGAGTTGCACTTGAAACTGTGAAATATATTAAGGTTCATAGAACTGAATTGTAAACATTTTTTCAGGTATTTTCATGTTTTTAATTGCCATCCTTCCTTGCCTACTGCCCTCTCTTGTTCAGCCATTTCTTTCAGCTCTAGCACAGAGACAGCAAGTTGAAAAGCTTAGCCCAGGGCGAATATGTGTCAGACATTTCTCTCTGTAATTCCTTCATCTCCTTCTTTCTATCCTGCAGCACATGCTCTCACCTCAAAAAGCTCCAGAGAGATTACTGCAACTGGCTGACTCCAACCTGGGATCACTGGTCATCGAGATGGACCAGCTACACAGCAGGGTACACACACTCTTGTTTTCTATTGACTCACTTCTCTGGCTTTGTCTTTTTTTCTTATCCTCACTTTCTGTATCTTCCTTTGACGTCTTCTCTTTCCATTTGTATTCTTCGTACATAATGAGATGGAGTAAACAAAGAATATGACAGGGTTTAGAATTTAAGGCCACAAAAAAACAGAGAATACAGAAAACCAGTCCATCCATTTATATGGGAAGCTGAAGTGATATTAAACAGTTAAGCATGTAGTGGCTTGTAGTGAAAATTATCTCAGCTCCAGTGTTTGGAGGCTGCGGGAGATGTGTGACATTGGGAGACTGGGAGACTGGGAGAATGAGAACATCACAAGAAAACTTCAGATCTATCATGGCAGTGCCTTGCTGCGAGAGGAAAACAAACCACAAAACCAAATAAAACAGACAAGGCTATCTTCCCTGGATTACGTTTCAAAACTCTGAATAAGCAAGGAGCCTTTTTGATGACTGCTTATACAAGCGGTGTGTCATGAGTCCACCGCAAAAACAACCACGATGAGACCGGTCCCCCAAAACTGACAAGGGGACCAGAACTACTGAGGTCATTGTGCAATAGTCCATAAACAATAAAGTTTCATCCTGAAAGTACTGCACACAGACATAAAAGAACTAGAGACCAGTCTTGAGTACACTGCATGGGAGCCAAAAACAACAGCAGACCAAGACCTATCCACCAAATTTCAAACTAAAACAATTTGAAATAAGCTCACGAAGGGAACTTAAATGCACAAACTACCAGATGAACGACCAATACCTGCAGGAAATCTTGGACAGGCGAAATAAGCCGTACTCTCAATTCTCAGACAATAACATGAGAGGGGCAGAAGAGTTGCACTAACTGTAGACAAATTGTACATAGATGGCCAACTTTTTCGAGACCGCAACATCACCACCTATGTATAACTTTACACGCTTCCATCTTGTCCAACTGCAAAAATGACTCAATCCTTTCATGCAGAACACAAGAAAATCTCTCTTGTGCTCACGATCCCTCTATTTATCAACCCATCTGGCTGGCTGTCCATCTGTCTGTCTTTCTGTCTGTTTGTCTGACATGTCTACCTATTTTATGTTTTATGTGTGTGTACTAATCTGTATTTATTTTAATCTGCATTCATGGATAGAATGAGGGAATTTAACTGTCACCCTGTCCTCCCTCAATGTACCATTGTGCTTCTTTCTTTTCGTGCACTGTCCTTAAATGTTTTAGTGTTAGTCTTTCTTTGTTTATTATCACTGCCTTTTCTTTTTGCTCGTCTGTTTTCTTCCCCCCTCCTTAGTGTTACATCTCTTGTATTTGGGAAGATTGTATGGAGCAATATCAGGATCTCTACAACTGTATCAAACCTATAAATAAATCCAATGCCCACAGCACTGAAGTTTGTCAGTTGGAACGTGTGTGTCATTAGCTCACTGCCACAAACAACCAAAATTATCACCTCACAAAATTAAAAGCCTAAGTGTGTTTACCACAAGAAACCAAATCAAATATACTTTGCTTCATACAACTCAAAAAAGAGGTGTCCCAATTCTGAGTTATAAAAACACACCACATATGCACAAGATCACCATAACAGACCCATAAGGACACTTTATCAGCATCAGAATTGCTTTATTCTCAAACTGTACAATGTACTCAGGAATTTGACTTGGTGTTACTGCGCAGTCATCAAGGAGTGAAAAGATTAAAGCTGGGTTAACATGTAATGGTCATACAATATGCAACACATCATTGTCCTTGATGAGGCCTAGGGCCGTGGTATCATCAGTGAAATTGATCAGCTTAATGAAAGGGTGGCTAGAGGTGCAGGCATCGCTGTACAGGGAGTACAGATAGGGCGATACAGTCCAACCTTGTGGAGTTGGAGTGTTGATGGTGAGGGGGTAGACAGGTGGGTGCCAAGCTGCACATGCTGCTTCCTATTGTTTAGGAAGTCCGTAATTCATTTATAGATGGGGCATAGATGCAGCTCTAGCGGTTGGGTTTGCAAATGGTCAGGGGGTGTGGTATTGAAGGCTGAGCTGAAGTCAACAAACAGAGCTCTTACATTGATGCTGCTCATGTCCAGATGCTGTAGTGTGTGGTGGAGGCTGAGGTTAACAGCATCGTCTACGGAGCGGTTTGCTCTGTAGGCGAACTGTAGGGGTCCAGAAGGGGGTCAGAAGAAGGCAAGCGGTTCCCTGCTGATGGCACAGTATTGTGTTCTTGAGATGGGATGGGGGGAGGCATAAAGGAGACAGTTCACAGGTGATGGCTCTGAATTGTATTCCTGAGATGGGGTTGGGGTGGGTGTAGACTGACTTTCAAACCCAGTGGAAAAGGTGTTTAGTTCTTCAGAGAGTTTGGGAGATGGGATGATTGCAGGGCTTTTCTTTTTGTTGTTTGTTATTGTCTTGAGTGTATTCTCGACTGCTGCAGGATTTTTTGAGTCACGCTCCGGCCTGGCTTTGTATTCCTCTTTAGCAAATTTGATGGCCTCCTCGAGGTCCTGTCTGGCCAGCCTGTGTGTATCCGTGTCACCTTCTCAGTATGCCTGTTCTTTGTGGTGGCCTCTGAGTCCTCTGAGCTGATAAGACAACCAGCGCTTATGGTCATTGTACCTTGTGATGGTTTTGTTTGGAAGGTAAATCTGCCCACAGAAGTTGATATATGAGCATACAGTGTCAGCAAATGAGTTGTTGTTGTCCTCAGGGCCTCTCAGAAATTGCCCGTCAGTGGAGTCCATGCAATCCTGAGGCAGGAGTCCATCTCTTTACTGTGATTCTGGATGGTTTTGGCCCTCTTCAGCTGCTGTCTGTATGCCTGGATCATCTGGATGATGCAGTGATCTGAGTGGGATGGATGTATGCGTGTTTAATGGTAGAATGAAAATAATCCAGATTATTACCATTAGGTGTGGCACATATGAGATGTTTGTAGCTCAGCAGTTCGTGAGAGATTGCAAGAGTTGAAATCACCCACGATTAGAGCTGCAGAGTTTGGCCAAGAGTTTTCCATGGAGAAAAATTGCTCAATTAGTAAGTGTTGTGCCTCTTGGATGGGTGCTGGCATGGGAATATAGACACCCGTGTGGATAATACATGAGAATTCTCTTGGGGAGTAGTTTGGTTTGCACTCAATAAAAACTGACTTCACAATACTGGAGAAATGTTGGTCAAATTTTACAGAATCTGAATACCAGTTATTGGTGTAAAGAAAAAACACACACCTGTTTCCTTTGAATTCCCACATGTAGCTGTGTTGTGGTCAGCTCTAAAAAATAGGTTTCCCGGTAAATCCACAGCAGTGCCTGTAATGTCTGGGAAGAAGTAACCAGCACACGATCCCTATTCCTTGGCTGTAGCATTTCTTTATCCCTTTCTGTATGTATAGTTGGCTATTTGGATGTACTCAGCACATGTTCAAAACAAATCGTAACACCCCAGCTTGTCACCCTAACTATCATACACAGAGTGCACAGAGAATTTTATGTTTTGTAAACCAATGTCATCTGTTTTGTTGTCTTTGTCATCGTCATCTACTTGACTATTTGCAAGATGAATCTACTGTATACAATATGTATCGACTGTATACAATATGTATCTACTGTATACAATATGTATCTACTGCATACAATATGTATCTATTGTATGCGTGCACACCACATACGCATTGCACACCACAGGGAAAATAAAAAAATCACATTTATGTTGTCAGGCTCCAGCCTTTTAGGGATTTGGCCTTGACATTGTTGTCAGCTATGCTAACTCCCACGCATACAAACACAAACACACAAATTCACAATGATATACTATGCTCTTGTCAAATCACAGTATGAATAATGTGACCTTTCTCCCTTGTGTATCTACGAGTGTGGGTGAATGTTAAAACTTGTCAATAATTCATCTTTTGCGTGCTTTGTTGTGTGTTTTTGTGTGTTTGTATGTGTGTATTTATGTGTATTTTATGTGTGTCCGTACGGTCTATTGTTGTTTGACAGAGAATTTGGCCCTTTGTTTTTTTTCTTTCCTTAGTTAGACAGAAGTCAATAATGTGTTCATCACTTATTCAACATGTTTATTATTTTATGGGTTGTGTGTGTGTGTGTGTGTGTGTGCGCGCAGGCCACTAAGGTGTCGGCTGATGGAGAACAGGTTGAAGATGATGCTGACAGGATTCATAAACGAGCTGAAGAGCTGGAGCAGTTCATCAGGGATACACTGCTGGGAGCTCAAGGTAACAGAAAGTAACACATCTTCTCCTGCGTGTCCTCTTTTTCTGGGTTTGCTGGATTTATATGTCTGCTTTACATTTGATCAGATTAGTCGTCCTCCTGTGAAAAGTGAGTTATAGCCCATCAGAGAACCATAGAGATGGTGAAGATAATTAAATGGAAAAAATAGAGCAATAGAACTCAGCAATGAAAATACAGCAGGTCAGGAGGGATTTACTGGTTGAAGTAGATGCAAAATAAGGAAAATGATCACATGACTTTAAGCCACTTTCATTGTTATTACTGTGATCACAGGAACTAGGAAGTCTGTATTTGCTGCAACACCACCTTGTCGGGGTGTAGTGGTTTGGAAATAATTACAATTAAGATTTGGTCAAGATTATGCACCAACAAAAGCTAACATGTCTTCCCTCGTTCCGAAATTGAACTGTTATGTATAATGATTTTGACAACATGTGCAATCATTTTTCTCTGGATACTATTTTTCAGTACATTGCCCTGTTTGTATATCTCTGTGAGCAGAGCAATTTGGGGTTAAAAATAGAAACTGTTCAGGGTGAAATGTCATGAAAAGCACTCTCTGAGGTAACAGTGAACACACGTTGTATCTAACTAAATTTATAACTTCATGCAGAGTAGCTTTTAGAAGCCTTTCCATGTATATAGTTCAGTCTTTCTTATGGGTCAATTTAAAGGCCTATGGACCTGGTAAGTGAATGCCAGAGTATCAATTTGAGGCACTCAACAGGTAAAAAACTGTGGCAGTACAAGCCATTCTGCTTCTATTTGAAATTGACAGGAAATTGTATGGAGACGTCATTGGCAATTCACCTAGTAAAACAATAAAACATAAAGCTGCAAGTATATGCAAACTTCGTCCACTGACATGAGCTATTCAAAGACGCTGAAGCCTCCATAAACTATACCTACTGTATGCCTTGTGCGGTCGACTGAAGAGAACATTTTTCATGTGCCCTCTGAGGACATGGTTAGACATAATAGAGTCTGTAAACATCTGGCACGCCGTGGTCTTTTGCATGCTTGCATGATTTTAGACATTCTTAGTTCTCCAATCAGTAGAGAATGAGCACTTTTGTTATCATAATTCGTTATTTATTATTGGAATCAGATTATTTAGGTTCTGTAAACTGACTCGTCATTTAAAAGAGATGTGTTTGTGTAACACAGTTGAGTTAAAACAATTAGCTATGTTCATGATCACTATTAAATTTGAATGGCTTCCGTTATTTGAATTGAAGAGTAAGTCAACAAACCAATACACTTGATGTGCTAAAACTGTCCCTTTAACACAGAGAGACAGAGGGCCCTATTTACGTAGATGATCTATGGCGCATGGCCAGGTGCAAGACAGCGGCAGGCGCTTTGGGGTGTGGCCAAGTCCATTCTGCTATTTAGATGGCACGCGATTTCAGCGCTCAGTGAGGCTCCTAATTAATCCAAGGTTGTTGTGTGCCAAACATGAATTGAACCAATCCAACCGTCACGTGCCATTCCTCTTAAGAGACAAGTGTCTCTGGACGGTGTTCTTTACAATTTCGATGGTGGAGAGTAGACTTGGTGTAACGGGCCAGGGAGATTCTCTGCTGGGGAAACGGATTTGTTTATGCGTGAGGTGAAAGCGAGAGAGCAAATCATCTGTGGAAGCAGCCCTTAACCATTCAAGGAATGAAGATTTATGGGACTTTTTATTAGTTGAAGCCCACAGAAGATAGTTCACAAATGTATAGTTCACAATCCACATGTAATGTTTTTAATTTTTAATTTTGAGTAATGTAAAGTCATATCCACAATAATAACAAATGATTTGCATACACAACTTACTCTGTAAACACGTAGGCTATTTTAATTTTATACCGTATCATTTTCATATCAAAGCTCCCTGAGGTGGCGGAGAACATTTCCTCAACTTCTGGCATCAGCACAAGTAGCAGAAAAACACGGTGCAATAAAAGACTTGCACTTAGATGTGGTTTGAGTTTGTTTAAAGCGCAAGCGGGTTCTGCTGCCCCAACAATAGCAATGCGCCAACAATTTGCCAGACCGCTCCTCCAATTTTAAGACCAACACACCCTTGGGAGCACAGATGGGCGTTAGTGCATTTGCTACTAACATGGACGCTGGGTATGAAATTGACAAATGCATCAGTTGTTCGATAGCAGTGACACTTGCGCTGACATCGTGCACCACTTTGCGTAGGGTATAAGATATGGGGGAGAGAGAGACTGGTAGCTCAGTGGATGATTGAGTGTAGCAATTAGATACTTAATTAGTGGCTATCTCTATCACACAAACATATACACAGACACATGAAAGTACACACTACCTGAATCTTGAAGCCTGAAGACATGCACAAATGAATTCAGACAATACATACATACATACACATACATAATGGAGCAAGAAAATACTGTACACACTTTCCTCAATGTGTGTACCCTTGTTTACTGGATAGCATGCTATGATTCCATCCACGTTTTAAGTGTTTAATTGGCTTTTAAATCCCACTATGTAATTATATGCCTATGACACACACACACACACAAATGCACTCATACACAGTTACAGCTGTTCATTAGCATGATGGCTTTACTTCTGCCTTGGCACTAATCACTTCATGTTTACATTTCAGATGAGAGAAAATACCACATTAACATACATACACACACACGCGCACACACACACCCAAGATATCACTAACAAACCTACAAACTGGATTTAATCATTTCACATTTCAAAGTAAAGAGGAAAACACCATCACCATAGACACATATTACAATCAGAGAGCCACAATACTTTCGCCCTCTCCTCTGTCTTTTGGACATCAACACACTCATTATGTTCCAGCAGTTGAGTATTCAAATGAGCCTCTGAACATTTTAGTGCAGTTTCATCATTGACTAGTTTGAAATTTCACTGCTAAAATCACTGGCTTTGATTGGTGATAAAATGGATTTGTGTATGTGTGTGTTTGTGTAAAAGAGAGAGAGAGTCTGTGTCTAAATAAGTGAAGATCAAATGGTGTGTGATTTTCTCTCTTTGAGTGCTAAGATGTGGTGATAGCCAAAATGTCCATTCAAATGTCTATGTAGTCTTGTACTGTATATGTAAACAGTATATATGAATGTATATTACATCTTTAGAAGGTACTAGAGATGACATTTTTTAAGTGGCATTTCCATCTTATTTACTCTGCCCTTTTGGAACCTTAAAAATTGGTAATCAGAATAGTTTTGTATATATATGAGGTCCTACGAAGTGCAATGCATGTATGTACTGTATATACAGTATGTATGTCTGTGTGCTTGTGTCACATTAAAGCACTGCGGCCACATTAAAGCACTCCAAAGGTTTCAAGATATAGATGAAAAGCTTGGGAATCTATATAAATCCCCTTTAAAGAGAAGATTAGGTATGTATTTTGTCAAATTATTGAGATTGAAAACATTTTTATACACAGCAGAATTTGTCACGCCCACACAAGTGTCTGTTTCTGTAGATACAGCTATGTAGAGGATTCACTGTTCATGTTTCACATTGACTCTCAACCTGAAAAAAAACTTTTGTTTCAGTGCCTTGTATATCAGCAAGTACATGAATTGAATCAATCTTTCTGTAGCATCATTAAACTGCTTCTTTCTCTCATTCTCTCTCTCTCTGTGTGTGTGTTTGTGTGGGTGCTCAGACCTCCAGTCAAAGGCTGCCCAGTTGAACCAAACACTCTCGCGGAGAAATGGAACTCCGGACAAAAGCCTAAAGGAGATGAAGGAAGAGATCCAGGCCATGCTAGCTGAGATGAGAGCACGACAGCTGGGAGGGAAGAAGAGCATTGCTGAGGAGGAACTGGAGTATGGACACAAACACACACACACACACAAGCTCTGTTCGATTTCTTTCTTACTTTCTTTCTTTCTCTCTCACCTTCTCTACCTCCTCTTTTTTTCAGCAGTAAATGTTGACAAGGTCGACGAGTTAATTAAAATGATCGCCGTAGCAGGAGATGCAGAGAGACAGTGAGTGAGAAAGAGTCACAGAGGGAAAGAGGGACAACTGACAGATGGACAGAGAGTCAGAGGGAGAAGTTACAAGAAAAAAAAATATTGCTTCTGCCCAAAATAACTTGTCTAATGTTTGATCATTGGACTAAAGCCTGAAGGGAGAAACCAAACAATTGTCGAAAGAGTGCTTCAGCAAAACGTATACTAAAGTTTTTTTTTTCTTCATTATTTTCTTTGACTCAGCTTGCTGTTAGTCTAGACACTGTTTTCAACTTTTCATCCATCTATTGCCACATAATGAGTGTTGGACTCTGAAGTTGGATTAAGGTTTATTGCATCCCAGCTCTCTAAATAATGGCACTGTTATCTGTTAGTTTCAGTTATCCATTTTGAATTGCATTAACATGCACACCTACCAGTGGGAATGCAAAACAGACAGCTTTAAAATATCTCCGTATACATACACACACAAACACACACAGGCAACGCCCATGTCTGTAGTCTTTAATTATCAGCCTTCTTGTTCTCTGTCATTTTAGTTTGTTGCTGTTAATATAATATGTACCGCTGTAATGCACATTAGCATACACTCATCCCACCCACCCGCACACACACACTCACACACACGCACACACACACACTAGTTTGATGATATTTCAAAATCTTTTACACTGCTACAGTTTAATCTAACTTTGCCTCAGGGGTCAATAGAAGAAAATCGGCAATTTCACTCCAGCATTTCAACATTCAGTCATATAGAGTGATTATTGTCTTCATGCTAACAGAGGCTTACTCAAGCATTTCAATAACTCCCCCTCTCCTCTCCTCTCCTCTCCTCTCCTCTCCTCTCTCCTCATATGTTCTTTCTTGTTATTGTGGTGTTGCCATGTAGATAGTGTAGTAATAACACAACTTTAAAGATCAAAACTTTAATTATAAATTACAAGTTACCCTCAATCTCCATTTAGTCTAGCAGAGGAATTGTACCAGAAAGTGAAGAGATTATTTGGCGACCCCCATCAGGCTACAGAGGACCTGAAGGCAGAGGTAATTTTAAAATATTTAATCAAAATATAGTCTGTTCAATCTCAATCACTTCCTCCTTTATTCTGTTACATTTGTTGAAATGAACACAACATAATAATTTTTACGTTCTTCCCTAGATAAAAGGAAAGCTCTCCGACCATGAGGGGAATCTTCAGGAGGCCCAGGATCTACTGCACTCTGCTCACGGAAAGACCAAGGAGGCTGGCTTACTGGCTGCACAAAACCAGGCTAATCTTACTGCTCTCGAGGTAGAGATATACACGAAGTCAAGTCACAGATATATGCACATACATACAACAAGTATTCTTGTAAAGAAAACCCGGAGCCAATATGTTTTGCAGCATGACTCCAAACAACGGCACGAGAAACAGCATTGCTTTCAATTACAATTACCGTGGCTACCAATAATTACACAGACAGAATGATACATTGTCAAGATTTTTGACCTTTTCTTTGACATGCCTGCCACAGGAAGAGCCCTCACCACCAATTTATGGACACTAGGGTGCCGAGTATACATCCAAGCAGTCTGAATTTAACCCATGAGATAGTTTGTAATGAGAAGTTTGTATTGTTTGCTCCATCCTGTAGTTCATGTACAGCCCGTTTCAAGACAATAATCATACACTGGTGTCTTTGTTGGCCATTTATTGTGCTTGCTGTAAACCTTGGGGGAAATAAATCCCATATGTTATTTGTATTACATTACGAGAATGGGCTTGGGGAGAAACATCTATTTTATTTGGTTCATTAGTAAACATTCCTAGACTCAGTAAAACCCTCTCGATCAAGATGGAAACTTGTGTCATCTCATGTCCATAAATAATTGGATCGTAGGTATCACAGCTATAGATTTTTAGCCCAAAAGCCTACATGGTGCAAAGCAGTACACACAACAAATAACACATCTACTCACAAAGACGCAGTCAGAAATAGAAAATGTTCTAACAATGTGTAGTAGATAATCACTGGTCTTGTCCTAAAATTTTCCCATTAACTTCTCCAGTAATTGTCAAACAGTGAACTACAAATTTTATTTGAGTCACAGATTTTTTGGTGTGTTTCACTCACAGTATCTGAATCATCTGAAACCATCAAGCCACTTGGATTAGAATTCTCCTTTCACTTGGGTCGAACTTAGATGATGAAAACAGAAATTCTTTTTATTTACAACACATCAGTTTGTTAAAGGAAAAAGGGAACATTGATAGTTCACATTTTGGTTTTACTGATCAAGTTCATGAGAGGTCACAGATGAATTATCCAAATTTTTGTCGGAGGCACAAATCACTGTCACCAGTCACGCAGACGCTCACTGCAACATGTATCCAATGCATCCTTTGCATGAGGGAATTTAGTCTCAAATAAAAAGTCAGCAAAAGTCTTAATACTCCCTTTCCTGCTCTGCTGTTTGAATCCTGAATGGCACATTTCATCATCTATTCATCACAGACCGGACTTATTCCCATTTTCTTTTTTCAGCCTTTTGCATGTAATTCATCATCAAGGAAAACTCAGTGGCAGCAGTGAACAAAACAACAAACATTTATCGCAAAGATTATTATGCATGTCCTCGAGGAAGGATTGTGCAGTGAGCACAGACTGGATATTTTTTCTTTGTTTCTTTTTCTCCGTATCTGTCTTTGTCTCCCCTGACCCTGCAGTCTTTTGTTCTATAGGGAAAAGGTTTGTGCTGTGAACAAAGTACAAGACGCACAATGGGACTTTGCTGAGTTCACACTTTATTTAATTAAATCACTAATTGTGCATCCCTTGTGTCCTGGAGCTGTTTTGATTTCCTTTCAATAATTGAAAATCTGTTATACCATGAAACAGCTTTTAGAGCCAATCTGTGGAGAAATAATTTAGAATAAATTTCTTGAATGACTGCGGACATTGTTGATAAAAGTTCATGTTAACTTGAGGGAATTGAATGCAAATCTCTCTTTAATATACACTTGCAGTACATGATTTTCACACAAGGATCTATCCATCATGAATGACAAATTCAGAATCTGAATGAAAGTTTCACTTTTTAATTAAATGGAAAAGGGGTTTTCTATTGACTTGAAGCATTTCCCATGTGTATTGTGATAGAAATACATTTGTGGAACAAATAAAAACTGAAATAAAAACAGTGGCATCAAAGTTCAGTCATATTGCAAATCAGTCAAAAAATAGAAATGATGTAATAAAGTTTTTTCCATAATATACCTCCACATCCTAAAAATGTTACTGCAGGGAGTAGTCACAGTGGTTTGGTCATAAATTGAAGTATTTCTACATTATATTGCCAAGTGTATGTTTGTCTTTGTTTTCAGGTCTAACAATGACTCGGCCTGTATAGTTTGAAATCACTTCCACCTAGCTGACACATACATTTCCATCATAAAAAAATATTTTCTGATTCAGAAGATTGAATACATTTGACTTGACAGCCTGATGGAACTGCAGTTTGTGATTCTTGATTGTTTTCTTGCAGAGGAAACATTCTGCTGTGAATGGGGTTAGAGAGGAGGCCCAGGAAGTCCTCGGAGAAGGAGAACGTCTACTGGCAGGAGCTAACCAGCTCTCTGATAACATCAATAAGGAGCTAGAGGTACTGTAGTCACCCACTTGGGACTGGGACTCGAACCCACGACTTTCTTACCTCACAGCAAAAAGGTTGTGGCCACTAAGCCACTGTGCTAGTAAGGTTATCAGGGTACAGATACTTTACATATTTATGCTTTCCATTTGTTTTAGTGCCCTTATTTACAGTATCTAAACAATGAAGCTGTACCAGTAGACACATACTTCCTTCTGTCTGTCTGTAGGACTTGGAGGAAATGCAAAGAGAGTTGGGCCCACTTCATGAACGTATGGACAGTAAAGTCAGTGACCTCACCAATGGCTTGAGTGATGGCACCCTGGCCATACATGTACACAATGCAGAGGAACAGGCCCAACAGTTGAACGAATCTGCTGCCATTTTGGATGGGTAAGTGCATCATCATTCATCCATTCTCTGTACCTGCTTATCCAAAGGATAAGCTGTGAAAAAAACTAAAAATCAGCAGGTTCACAATCCTTTCAATACAAAACAACAAGGCTGGTCATGACAGGTGCTTAATATATGCAAAAAGAAGGATTAAGTAATATACTATCATCTTTTCCTCATGTTTTCCTATCTACTCTTCTCTCAGTATTTTAGCAGAAGCTAAGAATCTGTCCTTCAATGCAACAGCTGCCTTCAAGGCCTATAGTAAAATTAAAGCCAATGTGGATGCAGCAGAGAAAGAGGCAAAGACAGCGAAACAGAGAGCAACTGAGGCACTGGCACTGGTAAGCAGATATTAATGTATACTCTATACACACAAAGATTTTACTTTGTTTAGTTTTGCAGTATTATCAGTAATGTGTGCCTAATCTCTGGAATTCAGTTTTTCTCAGTGCATGAATGTAAAAAGCAATAAATATGCACTGACACAAACTGAACTGTAGGTGTATACAAATCACATATTTTAATGCAGGTCGATGCTGGCAAGCATGATATCAGCTGGTCTTAACGTTGTCTTAGGAGAACATCAATGTAAAAAATAAGGTGGCAAGGTGACCCCAAAGTAATACAAAATATTAACAGTTGACATGAGCAAAACTATACAAGGGTCTGAAGCAGCCTAGAAAAATCTTTTCACATTCAGTCACACAGATTCTATTTAAGGTGAAAAGTAGGGTCCAACCAATATATCGGTCGGCCGATATTATCAGTTAATATCGGCCCATCACTGATATATCGGTATCGTCATTTATGTTCATGGAGAAGTGCTGCTGTGGAATCTTACAACAGGCACACAAACACGCCTGGACAAGTGATTTAAAATTGGATAATTACATAGTTTGCCCAGCAGAGGGTGCTGCGACTCAATTACTATCAGCACTGTTTACTGTGCACAGCTTATCATGGTTTGGATAACAAAGTTTGTCCAAATTTAAGATATCATGCTTCCTTTGCATATCTTTTTTACATGTGCTTGATAACCACATTTGAGGGATCACTGCAAAATGTGTTCTTTATCGGCTGATATATTGATATCGATATTTTCCTACTCTGAAATATCGGTATTGGCCCAAAAAAAAAAAACTCATATCGGTCAGGCCCCAGTGAAAAGTTATTTTTTGTTATTAATATCCATTCATCTATTATCTGTATCACTTATTATGTAGCACATTATTATTACTATTACTTTTGTGATATCTGCTTTTACTTTTGTAAAAATAACTTGCGCACGTCATATTTTAGATACTGTGCAAACAAGCAAACTTCTCTGTGGATATGTGTGTGTCTGTGCGTGTATAATGTAAGGTTTCACTCTCCATTAGTGATGGCTGAGAGATCAAAGCTCTCCTCCATCCTTCTCATCACTTCCTTCATTCACCTCGCTCGCTTTCATTCTTATGGCCACACAGCTGCCCGCCCTTTCTTCCTATTACCTCTATTCATTTATTTATTTATTTTCTCTTACACTCATTTGCATTTCCTGTTTATCCCCTTGTTCCTTTCATTTTTTTGTCTTAATTAATTTTATTTTCATTTCTTTTCCTTTGCTTTTATTTTATTTCCATGTTGTTTTGTCCTTTCATTTCAGTCCACTTCTTCAATTTTCCTTCTGTTTTATATTTTATTTTTTCCCATTTAAGCTTCCATTTATTTCCTCACTTTTTTCACTGAAGAAATAAAGAAGTATCACTAGAAAGAAAGACATGCAAATGAGTTGTGCTTTGATAGTATGATTGCTGCAACCTTTTAATGGGTTACCGATTGTATTTTTATTTTACCCATGTGGAGCAAACATTCTCTGGAAGCAATTCTCCTGTGCGTGCATGTTTGTGTGTTTAGGCTTTAGGCCCAGAGGTCCCCATAAAGGAGGCAGCCAAAGGCTCTCTTCAGAAAAGTTACATACTGCTAAACGAGGCTAAACAACTTGAAGATGTTGTTAAAGGTATTGTGTGTATGTTTTCATATACTGTATATGTAGACTGCATTCAATATAACCAAATATATATATATATTAGATTATTATAAGAAACTGTTGTGGTATAAGGATTGATTATTATAGTGCTAAATATGTTTTTCCACTTGTAACAGTGCTGCTGTAACTGTCACTCTTCATCTCGTTCTCTGACTTGCAGTCAGTCTGACATTAGAGAGATGAGAGGAGTTTCATATTTGTGGCTATGGCTTCAAATTTAGCCTACATTGTTAACTTTGTGAGTGTGTGTTTGTGTTTGTGCAGAGAATGCAGCTAGTGTAGCCGGGCTGAAGGGCAGAGTTAAAGCAGCAAGAGACAAAACCAAAGACCTGCTCAGAGCTGTCAATGGAACCATGGCAACGATCAACACTATTCCCAATGGTATGACTACAACAATATTCTCTGTTTGTGTGTGGAAGAGATAATAAGAGTGGATCGATATCTGTGTGTAGTGTGAGGTCAACGTCGCTGGTAAACTCAACTTGACACATGTCATTACTTCCAAAGACAGCGAGGTTGTCATGTCCGCCACAGGTTTTGGTGGACATGGTTGTGTTCTTTTGTCACCAGTTAAATTTAGCTTTTAAAAACACACTAAATATGTATAGAATAAAGGGGTTAAAAAACATCTGGTGAAAAGCTGTTTAAGATTTTAAAATGAAATTCAGTCAGTTGGTTAGCTAGCTAATCACATGTCACTCAGGTTCAGATTGATCATGGTGACATCACTCAATACTTAACTCTTCTGGTTTCTGTGACACTGGCTCTCAATCCTGGTAGGATTGAGAGCCAGTGTCCAGTGTAGGACTGCAGATTTTCCATCCCTGCTTGCTCCACCTACACTGATTAACTAAATCAGACTTAAATATCCAAGATCTGGGAGACGTAAAAACTCTTGGTTGGTTAGTTAGTGGCAGTTTGTCTTCCAGGGAGCTGCAGCCTCGTTACTATTGGATTGAACAGTGTCCATTTCCCAAGGCTGCAGCTGCGGGTCAATTAAGGCTCATGTTATATATGCTTCGTGCAGAGAGGCAGGCGAGACCTTTCTACCTTTTTCCAGCCAGTGCTCACAGACAGATTGAGGGTCTGGGAGAGGAGAGTGTTTGCTAGCACCATTGCTTTGGTTTATTTAAGTTAATAAAATCTGTTGTGCCTCATTTCCCCTGTGTCTGTGCTCCTGTGACTGTAGTCTGTTTATCCCTTGACACAGGTGTAGACATCTAATTAGGTAACAATTTGTGAGTAGAGCACAGAGAGATGGAAAATGTGCTGAGGATTGAGAGACTGTTCAATGGGATCTGAAAGAATAACAAACCTGGCAACCACAATCAGATATTTGTTCAGGGACAATTGCTGCCTGGCCATCAGGTGTACAGAGATCTGATCACAATGTGACCCAGACCACATCTAAATGTTATCTGGCAGATTAGGTTTGCATGTCCTCCGCAATGCATTCTGGTTGCGTTTAAACAATGGATTAACAAACGATTTACCCACAGATAAAGATTTCATGTTAATGCAAGTTGTTATAATGGACGTTTGTCTCTCACCAGGGGAGCTGAGTCAATTTAATTGTATCAGAATTTGTAATATTTTCAATTGGATACATGCCAGCAGTTATTCCTGTGCGGGGCTGGTAGCCAATAAGAGAAGAGTTTAGTGAAATGTGGGGGAGCAGGTGAATTTCACATAGGATATATTTGATCTCAAATCAGGATGCAGCAGGATAATATTACAATGAGTTATTGATGACACAATGTGATCCTATCCTGTACTAACTATTGAATGAAGCAAATTTTCCAAAATTTTATTAATCGACACTAAATGAGAATCCATCTTTGAGAGAAAATATGAATGAAACTGCTGTTATACATACGAGTCAATACCAAGCCAAATATGTGCATGCACTGTGAGAAAATAAACTGCGTGGCATTCATCAGCATTTTTAATGTGTAACATTTTATGAAAAAGCTTTAGTAGCCCTAATATAGCAAAAAAAAACATATTGATGGTACCATAGACACGGCTGCATGCATATGAATTATGTCGCTGTGTTTGTTTGTTTCTGCATGTTGTTACAGACACAGCTGCTACACTTGCAGCCACCAAGGCTGTAGCTGCTGATGCAAATGCCACAGCCATAGATGTCCTGGAGCGTTTGGGGGATTTGAACCTGCAACTCCGAGGCCTACAGAGGAACTACAGCGAGCTGGAGGACACTGTCAATGCAGCCAATCAGATGATCCAAGACCCAGAGAAAAACAGTAAACTGCCATTCTGTTGACTTCCAGTAGTAAAACACAAATTGCTTTGTGTTTGAGAAGTTGTCTAAATAATTTTTTATAAAGTTTAGATTTTTTTCTTTGGCCTCTTTTGACTTGTGTGGAATACCTATAAACCAACTTTTGAAAGCCACATATTGATCAAATTCTTTCAACTCATTTTGCTCATTTATTGATAATTGTTTTTATCTTGAGGAAGTTTTGTTTCTATTTTATTTCAGATTTTATAAAATCATCTTTTCAGCTTCTATGAGAACTAACATCAAATTCCACTACTTGATATTGAATATGTAAATGGCAGATCTAGTTGAAATATTCCTCAATCCTCATATCAATTGAAAAAATCAAATTTTTGACAGTAAATTGGCAAAAACAAACTCTCATTTAAAAACATAACCAAAAAAATACACACAACCAGTAGGCCTACCTCTGTTCTGTTCTAACATGCTCCAGTTATACAGTATAATATAATGATAATAAGCTCTATATGCACACATAAACAAAGTGATAACGAGCCCCAGAAACTCATAGTATCTTATTATCCAACTTCAAAATTGCATGACCACGATATAAAAATATGGCTGTTATATATTAATTTTAGATTTTAGAATATAAAGTTATGGTCTGATAGCCGAATAAATTGCTAAATATGACAATGTTACCATCGTCCCAAGGCTAATATTTTTGTCTCTGTCTCTGTTTTTTCCCCATCCCCACAGCTATCAGTATGTATATTTCACTTACCTCAATATTAGCATTTTTCATTCTAAGTGGTGCACCAATATCATGTTGTTATGATTAATGTTGTATCCAGACCAATTCAAGTGTCCTGGCTTTTGAAAGATTTGCTTTATATATCTATATATAGAGAGTGCTATTTCTATTTCAAACCTTCACTTGAATATCAGCAAACAGCACTGTGTTTATGTGTATTGAGTTGAGTCAAAAGTATCAACTACAGTACTACAGTACTACAATATCTGAATTCTACAACAATATTGGCGTGCCACCCATATTGATTTTATCACTGTCTTTAATAGCTATCCACAGTAGTGGCTCTTAATAATGCCTTTGTTCTGCTCTGCTATGCATAGCATGTATTCTTTCTTTCTTATTTCTATTTCTTTCTATCATCACTCTTACGCTTTGAGTTGAGATGCACTAATGGTTTAGCTCTTCCCAGCTTCCCCATCTTTCTTCACTTATCTCATCTTTTATGGTAATATCAGTGATTTCCTTTGCTGCCATAGGTTGCCATTCCTTTTGCACTCTTTACATGTTCCCTCATTGCGCTGTCTCAGCTGTTATATGTAGTATTGATGTAATCAACCACTGCTCTAGCTCTGAGTCCCATTATACTGTATCTCTGTCTCCCCTTAGTCCATGCTGCAGGAGCTAAAGTAAAGGATTTAGAGGATGAAGCTGACAGGCTTTTGGACAAACTGCAGCCAATCAAGAAGCTACAAGACAATTTGAGGCGGAACATCTCACAAATCAAAGAACTGATCAACCAAGCCAGGAAGCAAGCTAATTCTGTAAGTTGATCAGTCTGCTTCATGATTTTAAAATACAGTGTAAGTCTTGAAATCACACAATCCTGTCACCATTATGAATTGCGTTTGTGCTGCAATTTGTTTTAATATTAGAATTTACCCCTGCAAATTACCAATAAATATGGTATTATAATATATTGTGTTGTAATATACACATTACAGTGCAACAGAGTACACAATAATAATAGTGTGAACTGTATTAGTGGTGCCACCCACCCACAGATGGTTGTATATTTACTCCATTATAGTTGTAACCCAAATTAAAAGTTATATATGCAGTAGTTAATATAAGTTGCTGCACCTATATATGAAATACAAATAAGTAATGTAGAGAATATTATAAATGGAATCTTCTTTGCTCTTTCTAGATCAAAGTGTCTGTGTCATCAGGTGGTGACTGCCTCCGTAGTTACCGCCCTGATATCAGAAAAGGGAGATACAACACCATCGTCCTCCACGTTAAAACCACCACAGCCGATAACCTGCTCTTTTACCTGGGATCACCTAAATATGTATGTATATGCATTTAACACGGACAAATAAGTGTCTCCTGTCAACACTCTCAAACACAAAAGTGTCAATACATCAATATGAGGTTTGCTGGAGAGGTGATGTCATAATAGAATTGATCATATTTGACAAGCTTAGAATACTGAGCAGTAAGGAGTTGGTCTTACCCTGTTGCCTGTTTTTTCAGATGCACAGCATCTAGAGACCTAATTGTCGTTGAGTTCATCTACATACTCGTCTGCTGATTTTCATTACAACAATGCATCGCTCAATAATTAGCTCATTAAGTGTGTTTGTTAAACGTGTGTCTTTGTGGCTCAAAAAAGGTCAAATTTTGATCAGACGTGGCTCTGAAAATACGGTTGACATTTTTAAATTTCTTTCATCTTAACACATTAATCATGTTTAATGTAATGCTGTGAATGTTGGACTGTGTATTGTGTATCATTAATCATCCTTAAAATGCCTGGATTCAAAACTTCCTGGCCTCGAACAACTCCCTCCTACAAACAAACCGACTAACACCCCTGTAAACATATCACAAACCTGTTTTAAGTTATCATTTATAATCCCAGAGAGTGTTGTAAGTGGGAGTGTATATTTGTGTGTGTCCCAACCAAGAGTAGCTAATTAACAATTTTATGTAGTTATCTTCGTTTCCCTATTTTCCCCTGATAAATCTGTGCCTTGCTTTATCTGACTGGCTGGTGTTGTGTGTGTATGTCTGTGTTTGGTATGAGCTTCTCAAAAAGTGCAGAATTCTGCATAAGTGATTAATTTGTGTGTGTATCATCTGCATATGTAGGTGTGTCTAACATTTCACCAACACTTTGTAATGCTAGTTGAATAATAACCAAGTTGCCCTGTGATCTATGCTAATGAATAATTGTCATTACCCTGGAGAGACGAGAAAGATGAGTGTGTGTGTGTGTGCGTGTGTGTGTGTGTGTGTCATTTGTGTCTTCAAAAATATGACTCCTTAATAATCTGTAATTGTGCATAATGCTGCATGAATAATAATGCCATGTGTGCTTGTGCGTGTGTGTGGGTGTGCACATGTTCTTCAGAGACAGTGTCCAGATTAGAGCATATGCTCAAGATTCTCTTATTAATTTTTTGGCTCATGCATAAGTAATAAGGCCATTCATCAAAATACAGCAAATTCCTGTGAAAATCAACTTACGGAGAAAACTTCAGCCCATTTAGCCTCAGAATGGATCCCACTTTACAGGATATGAACAGGCTGGAACATAATGACTTTGGAAAGCTTGTGAAATCTGTGTGGAATACATCTAAGCTACTGTACCTCAGAGATCTGTTCAACTCATTGCCCTGTGTGAAGTCATCAATTTGTATGTACAGTATTTGCTGCATTTACACCTGGAATTAATATCTTTACAGTTGGATTTTATGTATTTGGTGTGTGCAAACCTGGCTAAGTGCAAATGTTTTCCTAACTTTAGAGGGACAATCTGTCGTTCAAATGTTGTCCAAGAATTGGAATTTGTTTTTTAACACAAGACAGCAACTTAATCTTATACAGGCAGGTGTACACACAGTAAAGTAAACAAAAGGTATCACAAGTATGACAATTCCTGAACATTGTACTGTGCATTTGTGTTATATAATTGTCTTCATTTAGGTCTTTCTCATTTCCACTTCTACTTTGTATTCAGTCATTCTTTGTGTCAATTCTCAAGATATGTTAATATATATGAATATTTCGTTGTCACAGGTTGATTTCATGGCCCTAGAGATGCGTAAGGGGAAGGTGAATTTCCTGTGGGATGTGGGTTCAGGTGTAGGCCGGGTTGAATACCCCCATCTCACCATTCATGATGGCAACTGGCACAGAATAGAAGCATTTCGGTATGAAATGCACACCCACCCACACACACCCATACATACGCCTACAACAGTCTACATTTTCTTTCACATATGCTGTTTGAATGCAGTATTCTTCTTATTCTTCTACAAACATGCATTCAATGCCAATATTGACATTGGCTACAATACAAAGACTAGCGTCTTCCATTTCACCTTGGAAAACCATTGTGTCTCATACGCTTCCATTATATATGTTTTTGCACTGTATATTCATTAGCACAGGCAAATGTGAATATCATTGCTGAAATGTGACATCATTGAGAGGGCCATTATAGAGCAGCCGGACACTTTCATTTGCATGCAAACATAAGCACAGCACACATTTACAGTAAAGGCTCTATGATGGAAATTATGACACTCAAAATTTATATATTTGCCTACACATTGTCATCAGTAATGTACACCAGCTTGTACCCTGGAAATTAGATTGTGAGACAAACACAAACCTGTATTGTATTAAATCTGCAAGTAATTCATTTTACACACAAATTGTTCAACTGATGTTAAAGAATGTTATTTTTGTATCACAGGTTATATTTTTCTCATTATTTTTAAGATTACCCCATTTTCATGTAAAAATATTAAGTATTCAGTTTCCAACAAGTGGTTTTTCTTGTCAGGGATCTTATGTTTGGAATATGACACGAGATGCTGAAAGCCAGAACAATTTAGCACTGCACAAAAAATTAAATTTCATATCGTCATACTTGAAGCTGCAGACCAACATGTCAAAGATGAGCGGTATTCATAAAAAAAATCAACATTGGCCTAACACATTTGTCTGATCAATCATTATGAACTAATCTAATCAACAGCAGCTAGCACTAATAGCAACAACAAAGCAAGCCAACAAGCAGACAGTAAGCTACACAGTGTCATTTCATTCATACTGCTGTAGAAAATCAGTGGTTTCACCTGGGAAATCAAGAGTTTGCAGCCTTGTCAGCCTTTGGCACATCATTACATTGATACCATAGTAGGTCATGTTTTTCTTTGCGAAAGCTGAAGTGTTGCCGTGTACACACCGTACAATGCAAGACACATTTCGCACCAAGCAGAGGTCCCACTTCAGTCATGAATTTCCATCCAAGAAATTTCCCAAAGGTGTATTCCAAGGGGATCACTCTGACTATCAGTCTAAAAAATGTACTCCTGCATGTCACAGAAATGCTGTGAAAACAAACTCCAGGGTGGGAGATGAATTTCACCATGAAGCTCAGCGCTACATGACAAATTCACATCGTGTTTTTATCATTCATCTTTAGCAGATAGTTCATAAAAGCTCAATCCAAATGGTTTTGACAGGTTCTGTTCGATATCGGTTGACAAAACTACACCCATTTAACATTCAAACTATGTACCCACCCACCTCTTTACCTCTCTCTGCCTGTAGTAATGGGTTGAATGGTACCATCTCAGTGTATCCTCTGGAAGGCTCCATGGCTGGTATAATGCCCACCCCAGCCAGTGCCAACTCCCCCACGGCCTACACGATAATGGACGTCGACCAGAATGCATACTTGTTTGTGGGAGGAATACTCGGCACTGTCAAGGTATGTGTTTGCATTTCTACAGCCCAATGATTTACGCATTGCCAAAGACACGAAAAGGAAAGGAGTCTGACAACAAAATCATATTTATATTCATTATGAAATTATTAGTAGTGTTTAACAAGTAATAGTAATAAAAAAATATGCTGAAAGTATTACTAAAATATCTTTTAGAAAGCTTCATGGTTTGAAATCAATCAGTTATATCTAATTTATTAGGAATAATTTTTTCATAGTTTTGTATGTCTTTTTATCTGATATGTCATTAAAAAAACATTTTATTTGATATAGCTACATTCATTTGATTATGCACACATTTTTCGACAAAACAGATTTTATAGGGCCCTGCATGTCTTTGTGTTTTTCCATCCATTACACTGAAATTCTCGTCCATGCCGTGGCTACAGCCCAAATTGATCACTGTAACAACATCCTCTCTGGCATCCTTAATAAACTTCTTCACAGATTCCAGGTCCTTCAGACATCTGCCACACAAATTGTCACCCGCACCAAATCGAGTGAGCACATCACACCTGCAATACAAGTTCAAAATCCTTCCACTGATTTAATGCCGTCGTATACGGCTGTGCAATAAAGATACCTGGCTTGGCGTGATTGTTATGGCTGTTGTTAATATTGGCATCATCAATGTATCTGTTGCACTATACACCAAAAGGTGTGAAAATAACAGGATACAGTCTAACCTAAAGGAATATTTTGGCAAATAATGACTTCCAGCTATTATACTGTTGTATGTTATTATATGTTATATTATTGGTTTCCCCTTTATCTGCTAGAAAGCAGATGCTGTAAGGACAAACACATTCACTGGCTGCATGGGGGAGACCTTCCTGGATAATAAACCCATTGGATTGTGGAACTACAGAGACAGCCAGGGAGACTGTAAAGGATGTGTGGTCAGGTATGTAAATGATTTTTATGCACTGACTTTATTGTGTGCTTTTTTCTTCTTGATTCCCAGCATATATACAAAAATAAAATATTGTCATATAATTTTGCCTGGCATGCTGTGTCACATTAAAATACAGCATGCCATTTTATTGCAAATGTATTCTAATATTCAAAAAGTCAATTATCATTGCCAATTGTTGACATTGACCTACGCTGGATTTCATTTGTTGTGACATTTAAAAAGTAATTTTAAATGTACTTGACATTTGTAGGGAAAAGGCATACTAAAATGGACTATCTCTCATTGTTAGCCCCCAGCGTTCGGATGGTGAGGGTACGGTCCATTTAGATGGGGAGGGTTATGCTGCAGTGGGACGACCCACCCGGTGGAATCCCAATATTTCCACCATCACCTTCAAGTTCCGCACTTTCTCCTCTGAGGCCATGCTTATGTATTTGGCTACTGATGACTTGGTATGTAGGCACTTGTACATTAATACAAACATGTTGACGCCACACACCAAAAGGCACAACAAAATATAGAGTGAGCGCGCATACCTCAACCAAGACTGAACAAATCTATTGCAAATCTTTTTAGGTAATCTTGTAAATTCACAAGGACATAATTCTAAACTTGAAAAAAAAAAATTTTTTCCCTCTTATCTTTAACTTATTGTACTCTCATTACATCCCTCTCCCTCTCTTGTGTCTGTTCATCCGTATAGAAGGACTTTATGTCCCTGGAACTGTCAGAAGGCAAGGTGAAGATGTCCTTTGACCTTGGCTCTGGCATTGTTAGTGTCATATCAGTCAACCGCCACAATGATGGACGCTGGAAGTCCCTCACCATGTCCCGAAACAAGAAACACGGTACACACAACAAAAGAAGTGTAATTATATTGCCTTGCACAAAATAAGATTTCACTAATCAAAAATTACTGTATCTAACAGGCAGAACATACTGTACTTTACTCTGGTCCAGAATCTGACCAGTATACTTCAGATTACTCTAATCTATTCTAAACTAAACCAAGCTAGCCTTTTTTGATCTTGATTACATTACGTTTGAGCTCAGCAGATTGACAAAATGAACATAGATTTTAAATTTACACACACATTCACACCCTCTCTGTTTTTACGGTTTCCAGCCACAGTGAACATTGTGGACATTGATAACAATGTCGAGGAGAGGATAGAAGCCACATCTCAGGGTTCAGCTACTGGTCTGAATCTCAAGGAAAACCAGAAGATTTACTTCGGGGGGCTGCCTACCCTTGGAAACTACAGGTATACACACACAGACACACCACATCCTGTAGAAAATTAATTTAACACCTACTTAAGAAGAGCGTTGTACAAACGGTAGGTATTTAATATAGTGTAAATGTGTGTAATAAATACATATTGAAGACAGTATTTCTTTTTTTGATGATAATGTAGGTAATCAGACCCCACTATTCTTTTTCAGTTATTTAACATGCAACTAATGAAACTGTTAACATTTAAGTGACAACAGATTAACAGTTTCAGTTAGAGGATCTTTTGTTGAAACACTGCCACATGATATTCGTGGAGTTTTTTTTTTAAGCGGAATCAACTGAAACCTCGTTGACCTAAGTTAATACTAATATTATTATTTAATGTGTTTTATTTCAACAGCATGAAACCCAGGTAAAAATTAATAATCAGACCTTTAAAAATATTTATTGTTATCACCCTCTGCATGAAGCTAGCCTCACTGATGCTGCAATATTGAGTCTTTGCGCGTGCTTACGTGTGTGTGTGTGCGCGTTTGTGTGTGAGAGAGAGAGAAAGAGTAGCTTGGCTGGTCCATTAAACCTCAGGCTGTTACACTTGGCTGAAATCATTGTTTCTATTATTAATCTGTCCCATACTTAATCGGAATTTGATGGTTTTCATTTATAAAAGGAGAAGAATTATTTTGAATTATTTTGACATGATCAATACAGTTTGACACCAAAGATTCTAGTGTCTTTTCAAGTTTTGTCCAGAGATGCAACACTACCCATTTGTTTCTTTCCTACTTTTCATGCAAAGGAAATTAACCATTGTTAACTCGACTAGTTTTTTTTGTTTTTTTTCCAGTTGAGGGCCACCTCCATATAAATGAATTAAATTGATGCATTGAATCGATCTGGGAAAGCTTGTGCAATTACAAGATTATATTTTTGATTGTTCAAATGCACTACATGTGAGAGTAACTCACTGGAGGATCATTTCAGAAAGGCCAGTTCTATTGCTAAAACATGTGAAATTAATTTGCCCTTTTTTATTTCCTGTTGTTTCCCTACAGCCTGGACAGAACCAGATATAATAAAGGAACAAAGATATAAAATTCTTGAATGCAATATGGGCCAGCCAAATAATCACTTTCAGATTATTTTTATTGTAGATTTCTGCCTTCACTCTGCTTCTGAACACACAATGGCAAAGCTTTATTGCTGCAGAGTAGTGGCACCATTTTTATATTAAGGCTACTGTGATGTGAGAAATTTTGGTGAATCTCAGTTAGAGTTCCTGTACTATAGGTTGAAAAGTAAAAATATTTTAATTTCTTTATAGGTCAGAGGTGACTCTGAAACGTTACACGGGCTGTCTTCGGGAAATTGAAGTCTCCAGAACTCCATATAGTCTCCTCAGTAGTTCAGATTATACTGGGGTCACTAAAGGATGTAATGTAGAGGTAAGGGTGTCTTTATAATCCCATTTGCATAGGGATATAGAGTATATTCAAACTAGAGCTGGGATATCTTTTAAAAATCAATAAATATAGCGAAAATATGTGATACATATTAATATTCCATTATTTAATTTGTGCTGAAGGTGTAACTTTTATCATCAGTGCAACGGTCTTTCATTTCCCACACACATATAGGCTATTTGTGTATGCGTCAATACAGCCATTGTATGCCCATGCTCCCTGCTTCACCTTTGTATTCATGTTATTCTTGTACAGTATGCTTTTTTCTATGGGAAAAACATGTATGTACACAAAGACGCTTTAATTGAGCAGACTCCATGCTGCTAGCTGACTTCATGTCCATGGGGAGACTGCTTCAAAGCCTTAAGGCACCAACAGCCAGAAGAGACTCTGATCAGTTGGCCTTGAAAGATCTGTTGGCTTAATATGGGCTCACAATAAGCAGGAGCCAGATTATTGAGATGTAAATAAGAGGATCATAAAATATGTCATATATTTTACAGGCACCCAGAGCACTGATAACAAAAGAGGAGAGTTTGTGCGCAATGTGTGATTCTGCTTACGTCTGACGGCAGAATTTTGAAGCAGCTCTCATTTCTGTAGTGCTGAGTTTGTGTGGCTGGTATTTAATGAATTAGAGTAGTTCATATGACATAATAGAAAAGCATCATGGACTCGAGGGCAGTGTATAGGACTGAGGATTGTAATAGCAGTATAGTCAAATTTATATATGGCATTTACTTTCAATTTCTATGCAGGTGCACCATTCATTCACACAAAGACACATTGCACATACTGTGTAAATTGTAAATGGAGGCCAAAGGTAGATTGTGTAATGTAAAGGTCTTTCTCTTTTTTTAGCTCTTTTCTCATCCTTCAGCATGTATGCGTGTTTATTGTATCTGTACATGAATCCTTAACTTAAGAACACAACCTAAAGCTGTTTCACTCTGTCTCTGTCTCGTAGAACATCTACACAGTCAGTTTCTCTAAGGCTGGATACATGGAGCTGGCTGGCCTGTCACTGGATGTTGGCACAGAGATTAGCCTGTCATTCAGCACTCTGACCGACACTGGCACCATTCTCCTGGCAGTAGGCGGAGTTTCACCTATTGACCAGCAGGTTTGGCTTCATCGCTTTTCATCTCATGATGTATCTAATAACACAGGCGACAGATCACTCAAGGGTGATCTGACGAGAGGTCGAGAAAGAGTGAGTGCCGCAGGAATTAGGTTTTTCTAGTGATCAAGTCAGTTGTATAATGGTGCAAACACAGACTGGTGATTCTCTTCAAATACATTGTTTACATCCAGTTTAAGCTTATTCCTCAAGTCCAATATGTATTTGTCTCTTCTCCAGACCTCTTCTACTTGACACAGACTATGTCCACACTAAGCAGGATAAATCGGAGCACAGGTTTTTTTTTTCATCCGTTTTACCCTTCTGTCGACTCTAAAATGGCATTTTCATACACCTAAAGCTTTTCAGAAATGTTCTCCAGAGTGGATGAATCTCTGTTTTCGTGTTTTAGTATCGACGAGGAAAACGTATAGATAAAAAAAACAACATAATGATGTACACCTGTTCCCTTCTTTTTGCTGTTTTGGCATGGACAGTGATCTTTGCTAAAATGTGAAAACGCAAGTGCGGACAGAAAACATTTTAACACCAAAACAGCATTTTTAATTGTCTCGGGCTTACTATGGATGTAGCCACAGCATCATGCCAGTGAATACACATTTATCACTGGAATGTAGAATGTGTATTTTGTTGTTTTGTTCACAGAGGCCTAAAAATACAACTAAAAACAACTGCTTTAGACATTATTTATCTGACCAAAGTTTTGGTTTCATCATTTTTCGAAAGCAAAAAACATAAAGTTATTTCATTTTAGCACACCTGGACCTTCATGGAGAGGGAATCGCCCAAGGTTTTCCTTACATTTTAATGTATCTCAGGGTTTTCCTAGAGAGCTTTGAGAATCGCTTGTTGTTTGGGCCTGTAAAGCCCTTTGCGACATTGTGTGTGATATGGGGCTATACAATTAAATTTGACTTAATTTAGAATTTTCTGTAAATACTGATATCATTAGTATATTATCATTTTTCCCATTTTATGCTTTATGCTTCACAGGCCCAGAACTCACACCTGCTCAGCCCCAAGAGAAGACGCAGACAGTCTGGGGAGGTGGGTTAAACATGCACATCTTTTACCTAAGTGAATGAAGTTTTCATAAGTGCATATTAATGTGATTAGCATTGTTGGCAGCTGAACTAAGTGGATTGTCTTTTGTTCAGAAACACACACACAGATGCATGCACAAGCTGCACACAGTGAATGTGCACTGCTAACGCTAGCTTGCTGTCCTAGCGTGACACATTCATTCTTTCCCTGAATGAATGAAGTTTCTGAGAGCATATTAATGAGATTTGAATTTGTTGGCACATACACTGATTAGATTGTCTGCAGGCTAAACATACACGTGTGTGTGCTCACACTCACCTGTCCTGAAAGTACCGACTCCCTACTGCCTTCTTTCATTTAGACCACCAATCATGAAATTAATTTAAATTCACTTAATTTATCATTTTTATTGTATTTAAGCAGGATGTTAAACAAGGCATCCATATCTGTGCATGTTTGTGTTGTTTGCATAATGTGAATTAGACCTGAATGGTTGCTGACACAAATGCAAAATTGACTCAGTGTGTGTGTGCATGTGAGGACACGGGGTTACAGCAAGCTTATCCATCATCACTGGTTGTTGGCCGCATAAATCTATTTTTACTAACTATGCTGGCAGGCAGGGTATATATACTGTATGTGTGTGTGTGTGCGCACATGCGCATGTGTGTGTGTGTGTGTGTGTGCGTGTGTGGAAAAAGGTTAAGCGAGGTTAAAAACACCATCAACTCAACTTGGCCCTGACTAATGGATGTTTTAGAGAGGGACAGAGGGAAACGTGGGAGAGAGAGAGAGAGAGAGAGAGAAGGGGACAGGAGACAACGGATGGAGGGATAGAAGAGGGAGAGTTAGAGGTGAAAGGAAGGATGGACAATAAAAGTACACACCTGAAAAGAAGGGAAACTGGGATTGAAAGAAAGCAGTGGGTAGGAGAAAGAGATGGAGATAAAGAAGGTGAACAGAGACAAGGAAAGAGGAGAGAAAGGAAAAAAAGGGAAAGGGGAATGAAAGTAGGATGAAAGAATATTGTGAGGGAAGGGGAAATGAGTGAGCGACAGAGGAGAAAAGAGTCAACATCCAGAAAGACGGTCATCAAGTTGTCATCTGTGTAGCTTGGTTTGTAGATATCGGTAGGAGCAGCAGTCAGTGTGTCAGCATTTGTTCCTAAACAAATGATCTAGGAGCACAGATTAAATATTTCAACACGATTTATTCATAATTGTTAACATTTGTCCACGACAGTACAAATGCTGGTCATTTTCTGGTCATTAATGTGCAAAGTAGGTCACTCATATTGTTTTTTGTGTGCGTGTGTGTAATTATTTTGGAGACTATTGAGGCCTTATGGATCCATCTGATTAACACTTTGATATCCTGCTTAATGCTCCTCTACATTAAGTTATAAGTTTAATTATGCACAAATATGTTCACTGTTATGTCAGAAAATATTTTCCTGTGGCATTTTACCCTTAATCACCGGCATTCTAACTTGATATAGTACATAGAATGTTCTTGAGATGCACTTGCAGAGCATTTTATCGAAAAGTAGTACTCAACAAAATTCTGATAGCATTACTGTCATTATAGCATTAATATCGTTCTTTGTGGGAAGGAATTTGGGCAGATAAGTTAGCTTCTGTTGTGCCATGCATAATCTTCACCTTTTGAAGATGTTTAAGCAAAGTGAGCCCTATTGTTTTATTTAAAGGCCAACGGACGTGGTCAAGTCAACGCCAAATATCTCCAGAACAACTTACAAAAAAGCAATGTCAACTGAATTCAGAGGTAAATGACCTGAAAAATACTAAGATGTTCTAAAATTGACAGAGTATCACTTTCAGGCTGTAATGCCTTTACAAGCCTTGGCTTGCCAAATCCATCTCCAAGAGCTTCAGAGATGAGTTACTTTATTAAGTCTGACCTTGTCACCTAAAACTTGTCAAGATGACATAATTAGTTTTGAAAGTTGCTCTACGTCAGATTTTGATTTGAAATAACATTGACTAATGATGCAGTCCTACAGCCAACGGGAAACGCATCCTTTTGACGTGATGATTGTGGTTTTGCCTTCCTAAACATACTCTCCACTCGGTCTTCCTTTTTCACACTCCACAAACAATGATACACCAAACTATAAATCACATAAAGAATAAATGCTTTAAAACACAAACTCAAAATTCAGTCTGCAGGAGGCAGACGAGCAGCATGGTTTATCTGATAATATGTGTGACGTGTGTGTGTGTGCGTGCGCTCATGTGAGAGGGTGCAGGGAGAGGCATGTTGTAGCTACATCTCAGTTCAATTTGTCCCCGACCTCAAATTGAAATTCCATTTTCAGGTGGTAAATTGTCCCCTACTTCGCCCTCTGGCACACAGTGAATTAAAATTCAAATTAGCCTGACCCCACACCACTTCTCTCTCTCTACCTCTCTCTCTGTCCCTCTCCCTCACTCTCTCTCTCTCTATCATGCTCTCTGCCCTCTCATCTCTTCCCCTATTATCCTCTCCTCTCTGTTCCTCTCATCTCTTGTTATCCTTTCCTCCCAGCTCTCCTCTTCACTCTTCTTTGCCATCTCTTGTATTCCCCTCTCTATCCCCCCAATTTCTCACTCTAGCATTCCCCCTACTCATCTCCCTTTTCCCATTGCCTTTTCATTTATCCCTATTTCCTCCTCTCTCCTGTTTGTTTTTCCACTCCACACTTGTCTCTTCTCTCCCCATGTCCTTTTTTTATCCCCATTTCCTCTTCCCAACCAACAGTTTTATGGACGTGAAATGTAGAAGGTGGACAAGTTATGTCAATAGAAGTGAAAAAATGTCTTTAACAGCATGGTAATGTGACATCATAAAAATCCTGATGAATCAGGCTTGGATGATGTTTTGAACAAAATGATTATGAAGGTCTTGTTTTTCTAATTATTCAGAGTTAAGGAATCTAGTCTCATCTCTAATCTGAGTCTTATGTCAAATCATTAGTTTTTTTGGTGGGCGGTCCTTGTTTATAGTTGAAATCAGTGTCCACTATCCTGGGACTTATAACGATATGCAAAAGAGTCGATAATTGTCTTCATTCCCTACAGCCGTACATCTCAATCATGCTGAACAAAGGCTCTCTGGAGGTCTTGGTGTTTACTGGCCACCACAGCCTGCGTCGTGTCATCAGGAGACCTGACCAGGGCATACTTCATGATGGGAGAGAGCATTCACTGCGCATAGAGAGACTAGTTGGCAGGTTTGTCCCCGTGTGTGTCTGTCAGGCTGTTTATGTGGCAGTGAGAATGAAGGACTGCACTTGTGATTTCTACTTATTCATGCTTTTTTATCATTGACGCATGCATTGTTTGTGTGCCGCCAGATCTTTTGCAGTTCAAGTGGATGAAGAAGCTAAGAAGGAGGCAGGACTTCCAAATGACCAGCCAATGGTCTTGCAGCGTCTCTTCCTTGGCGGTATTCCAGCAGCGGTCGAACAAACTTCCAACAGAGCGAACATCCCATTCCAAGGATGCATATGGAACCTTATGATCAATGCTGTGTATGTAAATCTAGTTTAATTAAAAGTCTATATATTACAACAGAAAGCTTTTTCAATTACATACAATATGGATGATAACGTACGGATCCCAGTAATTACACAGTTAGACAAAATGGAGCAGGGCGCTTGAGTTATGTGTAAATTCTATGATAAAATATGGGTTTGTGGGCCAGCACATTTTAGTCAAATCCCCTCGTGCTGTGTCTTTCCCATCTATCTCTCTTCCGTACCTATCGTGATAAAAGCAGTAATGCCACACAAAAAAAAGCAACCATTGACCTTTAGAGGGAACCATGAGGGGCCCATAATGTTTTCAGGCAGCCAGAGACATGCACCTACTGATAAGCTGCAATCCACTGAAGTTAGGCGGAGATTGTGATGATGATGATGATGGTGGTGGATATGATGATGTAATCTTAGTAATACTGAAAATTCAATTAATTGTTGCACACAGTCGCTGCGGATGAGTGTCAAATAAATATCACCTTTATTGAATTCCGATGTTCGTCCTTCCCCAGGCTCTCAGATTTCTCCCAGCCCGTGTCCTTTGAGAACGCTGAAATTGGCCACTGCCCCAACCTTGCCCCCCTTCCACCTGCACCACTTGTGCCACATGAAGGGGCGGAGCCTGAAGAGGAGGAGGAAACGACCAAACAAGAAGGTCCGCCAATGACTCCGACCCCTGGTACACCACCTCCTGAGGTCCCTGCTGTAAGTGGCTCAAACACACAGACACACACCATGGACATACATTGGTGTGTGTTTTATTTTTTTTATTATTCACAGTTTGTTTCTCAACAGAAGGTGTAGACAAATAAGAGAGGCACATGAATTTGACACCTATACGGTACATTCGACATTGAATTAGCCATGCTGTGTAATTGTCATTACTTGTTTGAGCAGACTGTGTTCTGTCATTGGAATGTACACAGACACAATCGCTATGTTACATAAAAGACACACACACACACAGAAACAAACACACACATCCTACTCCCATCAAATTGTTTTTTTCCTATGGCGCAAGTACACACAAACACACACCTACTTCAGTGTGATGAAATGCAGCGGTGGCCTCACTGTGTTAGCTTAGCGCTTCATCACACAGCAGTTGTACGGACCATTAACTCTTCTTTATAGTCCCTTTAGCCTTGAGGTACTAAACTGCACTTCTAGCAGCCTGTCATATGGAGCCACCGCGCTACACGAGGCTAGCTGTGCATACTCATTTATGCTTTATGAGCCCATAGCTGCCAAAACACTCAGGTAGCATTTAGCCACATGCAAAGAAGCTGACAACCACTGAGCAATTCACTTCATTCCCCGAGCATTAGGACAGGCAAGATATAGATCATATATTTAATGGATGATAGGCCTTGGTTATCAGTTGCCCAGCTACCTGTTAAACTACAGCTGAAAGGACACTGATCATGAAGCACAGAGCCACGGAGCCTGAAGCTGTAACTCTTTGGCTTGTTGCTTTATGACTGCAGGCTGTTGGAATACATAGTTACCAGAGGTTCTTTGGGGTTGTCTCATCATTTTAACCTTGAGTCTGGATTATGGGCCAGTATTTTAGGTATTGCTGTAAGAAAAAAAATTATTTGCCTGGTGTTTTGTTGTCGATGCCCCACAGTAAGTGATCATCAGTAGGAAAACATCTCACCCATCCTCAGGGGAAATATTTAACTTTTCATCGATACAATACTCCAGAATTACAAGTTACATCAGTTTAGTTAATATCAATTGATTTTATCATCATTTATCATTTTTATTACGACATTTTCTGTACTTCTCCTACTGTAGGTAAGATGTTTTGGGGGTTTTTTCCATTTCATTCCTTTTCATTCCCTTTTCTCCACTTGAAATCATATGAGGGTGGAACCTCAATTCAATTAACCTTTCACCTTAATGACATCATTTCCTGACTGCTGCTAATAGAGGAGCTCTGTGTTCCTTCTGAATGGCTTTACGGTTGTGTCTAATCCTTCCTCTCTGCCTTCTAATTGCTGACCTGCAGCCCGTTGCCACACCTGCTACACCCTCTACTGAAGCCCCACCCACTGCTACACAGGAGCCCAGCGTTGACCTGGTATGCACACCTACACATATTTTAGCACACACACTCAAGAAGTTCATTCAAATTAACCGCTTGGGGGTTGATAGTTGGATATCCAACATTATAGCTGTCGAACAATTGGCCTCTGATTATATATGATATAAATAATATAATGATATGTTGTAAAAAAAGGTTTGACAGCATTGATCGGGTCAAATTTCAGTGTAAATCACCTTTTCACCCAGTAAGAGCTGCACACACACAAACTGACTGTGCTGCTGCTGGCCTGCTTCACTTGAGCAGGTGGAGGTTAAGTTCTGTGCTCAAAGGCACTTGACATTAGTTGTTGAGGGAGGGGAGAGTGCTCCTTATTTCATAGGCTTTTGGAGGTGTTGTATGAATCCAAGCAGGATCCACTCGTGAAAAATGTGAAATGTACACATCAGAGCTCCATTTGTGGTTTCAATCCAAAACATTTTCAAAACATCGATAGAAGATATTTGAATGTAGGTGACGCGGCTGTATGGAAATCATTTACATGGGACCTGTGTGCAGTAGAACATTAACACTACCAGAGGCTGGCAAAGCTTTTTTTCTGTAATGTTGAACAAGCTTACGCACACACACACGCACACACGCTTATGGATATACAAAGACCCAACTGAATGACTTCAGACTATTGGTGTGACCTCCAACCAAAGGCAAGTCTTTCTGAATGGGAGACTGTCTTCCTATTGTTAGCTTAATGGAAAGAAAGCAGAGGGGTGCGAGGGAGGGAGGTAGAGGAGGATGAAAGGAGACAGAAGAGAGTGAGTTGAGAAAGAAGATGAGAGAAGAGAGAGATATGTAAGCACAGAGAAAAGGGGGGGCACTTTTTTTCTGAACAGAGCAGCACCCTTCTTTTGTTGGCTTAATGGAAAAGACGGACGAGAGGAAGTAGGAGAAGAATGAGAGGAGAGGGTAGGAAAGAGTTTCTGAACAAGCAGCATCTCCCCTTTGTTAGATAGAGGGAGAGTGGAGAAAGAGAAAAAGGGGATGGAGGAGGAGCAGATATGAGGACAGAGTGTGATAAGAGGTGAGTGTCAGCTGTAACAAAGCAAGGTCACCATGTGGGTAATGTCTTCACTTGAAAATGAACAAGAAAGAGAAGGAGATTAAGACACAGAGAAGGTTAAAATCTTTCTCTCGCTCTCTCTCTCTCTCTCTCACACACACATACTGGAAATATGGCAAAAGGCTTTTAGGCAAGGCCGTAAGAGTGACAGGAAAAACAGTGAGAAGGAAGTGTAGGAAGTCGATGCAAAGGAGAAGAGATGGAGAAATAGAGACGCAAAACGGAAGGCTTGCGATGGAAAGGAGCGGGACAAACAAAATCAAAATGTAAACGGAGAAGATGGGGAAAAAATATAAAACAGGAAATGAATAGGAGGATTATGAAAATATAGGAAGAGGAATGGCCACGACTGAAAAGAAAAAGTGTGAAGAGAGGAAGACCTTGGAGGAATGGGGAAACAACAACTTGTGGAGGAAAAGAGAACAGAAAATGAACGGGGCATTAAAAACAAGAGACAGGAAATAAATGGTATCAAAATCAGACAAAGAAAAGAGGAAAGGGAAACTGAGTGCAGGATAAAAAGGCAGAACAGGGCAGGAATGAAAAGTGGACAAGATTAAAAGAATGGCGGAAGAGGGGAGAGGAAAGAGCCAGAGGAATGAGAGAAGAGAAGAGAAGAGAAGAGAGATAATTTAGTAAGGAGGAGAGAAGGAACACGTGAAGGGACATAAAAGAGGAGGAGGACGAGGGAGAAAAGATGGAATAAAAACGAGAGACGGAGGCAGGACAGGGCAGAGTAGCTACGGGAAGAAGTGTGGACGAAATACGATTAAGTCAAAAGAATAGAAGAAATTAGCAAATCAGGAGGATGGAAGGTGTGAAAGGAGAGGAGAGAGGATTTAAAATGGAGGAGAAAGAAGAGAGAAAGCTGGATAAAGAAGAAAGTGGAAAGAAGAGAGGAATACAAGTAACAGAACAAGTGACTTTGTATGTTGCAACACTGACACCTTGTGGTCACTGGTTGAAGTATAGGAAATGAGCGATGGGGCCGGAGGTTGACTGTGTGGCACCGTAATGACACCCAATGACATTAGAACTGATTTAATTCTATGCCATTCCATTCGGTGTTGGTTATGATGAACCATTCGCTGGTGTGATTTGGTAATGGATGCACCCTGGCACCATTGTATCAGCATGTCAACATTCGGCTGTCATTTCCTGGAGTCATCTAAATGTTTCACTTAATAATCAGCATTACAGGACACATCCAAAGGCCCCATGTGTTTCAATTTCAAGTTCATTGCTTTACAATATTACATTTATGGTCTCATTACCTCATCGTTTGATGACATTCATACTGTAGAGATGAGTAGATGTCCTTTTAACGTACCTGGGAATGCATGGGAAATTACAGACTGCAGCTTCAAAACTATTTTCTGTTTGCCCAAAAGATTTTTATAGAAAGGGAGGGAGAAGAAATTGAGAGAAAAAAAAAAGAAAAGTGTAGAATAAAATTAAGAGGAGATAATTGCTGAAAGATGGTCACTGTGTCTTTTAATGCTAAGATTATGGATCACACTTTAAGTGTTTGTGATGTGTGATAAAGCCTTGTTAAAAAATGAAGTCATCTTTGTGGTCGTAGAAACTTTTTAAAACAGTTTTGAACCATATAACCACAAGTAGTGTTTGTGTCCAGCAGCTGAAGCCCCATTAGTGTGATTGACGGATTCTGTCCAGGTGTTATGGTTCCTACTGACAGGAGGCAGCACCTGCTGCGTGGTGAAGCCATGTCAGTGTTACTGACATATTATGTCCAATCTGCAGGATTCCTGCGCGTCCGCCGTGGCCCCAGCAGCACTGGAGAAGGCCTATCAGTTTGGACTGACCAGGAACAGCCACATGAGCTTCGCTTTCGATGACACCAAAGTCAGAGAAAGGTGTGTATTCAGACGACATAATCATTGGATTGCTTTTAATGATGCATTTGTCCAGGTGGTTTAACTTTCAGGGCACATTCACAGTATATGTGCAAATAAGCAGAAGGATTGAAAAACTGGACCACTGACATGATTGTGGACCACTTACATTTTGAAAACAAGTAATTGATTCTATCCACACACACCTAGCTATAGAATATGTGGAGTGCAGTCATGACTTGATGTGTTGTACGGATTAAACATTGGACAGCTCTAAAGAAGTCAAACTAAGGACAATTGCACACACACACGCTCACAGTTCCAGGGGAGCATCATGTCAAAAGTGTTGCATTAGTGAACATCTTGTTGATATCACTTTTCCACAAACTGACAGAGATGAACAGTAAAAACACAGACTCTCCTCACACACTCATTACACGATGTCAATGTACAGCATACAGTATTTCTGGAATTTTTAGGACAGACAAACAATTTTTGTACAGTATAATGTGTCGAAATACAATAAATACTCATTTATCAGTGGTCCAGTATCCAGTACTCACTGGGAGAGACAGAGTTCACAGCAGAAATGATTTACTGGTGTGTTGTTCGTAGTAGCTCTTTAATGTTTGTTTGTTTATTATATAAGACCTGGTTGTATGTGTGTGTTTCAGGCTAATATTGGAGTTTGAGCTGAGAACTACAGAGGAGTCTGGGCTTGTCCTCTATATGGCAAGAATCAACCACGCTGACTTTGTTTCTATACAGGTATTCAAGTCTAGCAGTTTATATTTCTGTCGGGCTTTTTAGTTTTTGTCCCTCTAATTAATGTTGAGGTTCTGGCCCATTTCACCACATGCCATTTATAGTAATCTCACCCCAAAACACAACCTAGAAGATGTCAGGCCAAACCTGACAAAATATGTAACGCAGCACACGACAAGACTAGACTAGACTTTATTTCAGTCATTAAAGCCTAAAGTATGTCTTGGTGGTCATGAAATTGTTCCAGAAAAAACAACTGATATCTCTTTTTTCTGTTTTGTTTTTCACATTTCTTTCTTTACATAAAATATTAACCAAATCTCCTGTCATCTCTCCCTGCAGATTAAAGATGGCCAGATTTGTTTGGGTTATGATCTTGGTCATGGGAACATATCTGACTGCGTCCCCTTCTCCATCAATGATGGGAACTGGCACAAGGTGAGACACCTCAGACTTACAGTGTTCACTCCTTCAGTAATAATCAATGCAAACTGCAGGCTGACGTAGTGCAAGTTCATTTTTTCAAGGGAATTATCAAATTATACATTCTGTGTTTTTATTCTCTTCATTCCTTATCAAATATCATATAATCACATGTGTGTATTGTCTTTACATTTTGTATTAGGAGTCTGCATTTTTGATATTCTATTCCTTCTAAAACCCACCTCTGTGATTTAGAGCTGGTTAGTTGCTGCGTTAATGTGTGCTCTCTGACCTTTGACCTTTCATTTTGCTCTCAGATCCGGATGGTTCGTATCAAGCAGAGAGGTCTGCTGATGGTGGATGGCCGATACAGTAAACAGATGATCAGTCCAAAGAAGGTACAAGAATTAGCTTTCTCTGTTGTTCTGATACTCAGTGTGTGTTCAGGTTCCTCACCAGTTTGAAGCTCAGGTAAAATTCTGTTGTCAGCCAACCAGGAAACATGACTTAGAGAGTGACAAAATACACCAGACTTTGTAATAACCTTGCCATATGTTTGTCACATTTATAATAATGTTGAAAAATAGACCAAATGTACATTTTTCCTTTCCCCAGGCTGATTTGTTAGACGTGGTGGGAATGCTGTATGTTGGAGGATTACCACAAAACTATACCACCAAGAGGATAGGACCGGTAAACACACACACACAGTAGAGACTTGAACTGTCACCTATGTAGCTGTCATTGTTTTGCAGTGTTAAATGTGTACAGTAACTCATCCCCGGACATTATTCAAGTTTCTAGATCTCCACAGATATTTTATATTCCAAGATTATTTTCCTAGAATAGACCCAACTTCCTTTTCTGTCTCCAGATTCTCTACAGTTTGAATGGATGTATCCGTGACTTTAAGATGGTTGGAAGCCCTGTGAGCAGCAAGCCAGGCGCTACAGGTAATGTGTTAACGTTGTGTAATAAATTCCACCTGTTGATATCTGAATTAGTTTGACTTGCATGTTACATGTATTTATTTTCCCTTTTCACCAAGGCCGTTCTGAAACCGTTATTGAGGACTTTAAACTGGACATGGCCACGCCCACTTCCAGCCACATGGTGGGAAGATGCTTTGTTGCCACGGAAACAGGCACCTATTTTGATGGCACCGGTTACCTGAAAGCAGGTGAGATTGACACACTGATTCAGCCACGTGCACACCACATACCTAGATCTGTAGTCATACTTTTAGCCTTCGGGAGTGATACGTTTTAATCGATGATATCAAATTTCATTGATGGTCACTGGGGGAAACTTTTCTTGTAAGGGTTCAGCATAAATGTCTTCTGAAAGTTATGACAAATAAACAGTGATATGGTGGGTCTGATTTTTAGTTTTTATTCAGGAAATGTGAACATTCATTGATCATGCAACATTTTTTTAAATAAGCAATGAAAATGGTAACAGCTTGCAAGTTAACTATTAAATTAGTTATTGATCAAACATTTGGAGGATGATTGTTCTAGTCAGAAATGTAAGTTAATCTTTAACCTCCTAAATAACAGTGGAAATAAGTGACAGTTTGTGCTGGGCACCGGCTCGGTTAGGGTTGCAGTGATCTTATAGGTTTGCGTGTCGCACCGCAGGATTATTTATGTCAGATTTAATGCATGGCAGATCGGGAGATGAATGTTGTACCATCGGGGCAGGGTAGACGCAGAGCTGAAAGTGTGCTCGTCTCGATGCCTCTCCCATGTGTGTTCACGGCTCTCTTCATCGCTTAGTGACATTATAGCCCAAAATATCTGACACTATTAGAGTTTTATCGCAGACTGTCTGTGTCTCTTACTGTGATGTAGAAGCTTTGTTTTTGATTGATGTCCAAGGATTTCTGCCCGTTTCTCTCTCGATCCGTCTTTTTGGCATGGGAGAATCCACACAGGCTGTAGGAGCCTTAAACAGCTGTCTGTGGAGACAAATCTGGTCCAGTTTCCTCTGAGGAATATATGCAATACGGTTTCATTGTAAACTATTTGACTAAAGGGAAGTAATCTCTCTCTGTCTGTCTGTCTCCAGTGGCTTCTTACAGAGTGGGCTTGGACGTGTCCATCGCATTCGAGTTCAGAACCACTCGAACCAACGGAGTGCTTTTGGCCGTCAGCAATCAAGCCAACGACGGACTTGGACTGGAGATCGTCCAGGGCAAGGTGCGGAGCAGATCACTGTTTCAACCACTAATTACTAAACACTAACATTATTATAAGCAATAGAAATAATCTTCAAGCCAAGTAAAACGTCAACCAGGCAACTGGCGGAATGGTGGGAAATTTGATTCAGTCCTGTGCTCTTCACTGCACGTCATCCACTCTGTCCTTTCCTTGATTCTCTTCACTGTCAATAAAGCAGACAAATAATTACAGAAAACAATTATCAGTCGATTATCAATAGAGTAACTTTTGATTATCCGCGAGTATCAAACATCTATCTTCTTCTTAGCATTGTGCTTCCTTTTACTTAAAACTGCAATTCTGCTCTGATAATTCCCTCACTCGTACCTCAGCTGCTGTTCCATGTTGACAACGGAGCTGGACGAATCACAGCGGAGCACCAACCTGAGGGCGAAGGCTTCTGTGACGGCCAATGGCACACCGTCACCGCTCACAAGCTTCGCCACAGGGTGGAGCTACTGGTCGACGAAAACAGGAGCCAGGCAGAGAGTCCCAACGCGCGCTCCAATACCTGCGATACCAACGATCCCATCTATGTTGGAGGACATCCTGGTACAGCTCTGAAAATAAACAGCTGCTGGAGTAGTCATTGTGTGATACAGGCATACACACATTTAATAACTTTTTGTCCCTCTTCTACGTGTCTCTCAGGTGGAGTTCGACAGGCGGCTCTCTCCATCAGCACTTCCTTCAAAGGTTGTATGAGAAACTTGAAGATCACAAAGGCGTCTCGGGTCATGGAGGTGCATTTTAACAAAGCCCTGGAGATTAGAGGAGTTCAGCCTCTCTCGTGTCCTGCAGTCGCTGGCTAAAACCACAGCAGTGTTAGGAGACCAAAAACAAGAATCGTCCATTGCTAAAAACTTATTAATCTCTAAACTGTAATAAAATTACTTCATTCATTACTCAATGAAGAAAGCAATCACATGACCTCACATGACTTGACCTTGTACAAGTCCTGCCTGAATGGTCCGACACTAATGGTGTAGAGGTTGTTGCATGCTGCATGCTGCATGTTCTGACAGCAGAGGGTAAAGTTTTGTTGATAAATGCTGCCCCAGGATTTAATTTGATATATTGTAACTATCCTGCTGACATGTAAGGTGTGATTTAAGTAACAATTTTCACCGGACTAGTAACTGTAATATTGGGCCACTAACAAGACATAGTTGTGAACATGTTTTCAAAATGCTAATAAAAACCTCTCTCCAAATACACTGCACACTTGGGTGAAAAAGTCTTGGGTCTTGAGTACTTTGTCATGGAGTTACGGGTGGACACTGCATAGCCTGCACACTCTCCTTAGATATCCTGGTCCTTTTTGTCACCTGTGAAGAGAGAAAGAACGAGGAGAAGAGGGAATGGTGACGAGGTAGATGCAAAAGAGAAGCTACGAAGGGCAGGTAAGACTTAAGTTATCGAACTACATTTGACTTTCAGTGAAATGGATTCACTTCTTTAGCTTGTAATGTTATTATGCTGTTATTACACACATCTCTGGAAATCACAACTCGATATTTTATATATCTGCTGTGATTGTTTGCAACAGGTTCCTTCATAAACCTTTTCATCAGTTCGTTTGACCAAAAAAACGGCATCTTTTTTCCATTTATTCACATTTATTTCTAGAACAGCCCACACAACAATGTCTAATATACCTCAGCTTTCTTCTGGGCCACCGAGATGGACGTTGCAAAATAGGACTCACCTGGCTGAAGAAGTTTTATGGGTGAGTGGATAGTCGTCAGGACAGAAACATAACGAGGGCTTCCCTGCTCAAATACATCAAATCCATGTTAATGTTATGTCAAAATGCACTCTAGGGTAAAGGTTACCAACTGTAAAGTTCCATGACACACTGATTATTTGTACAATTTAATTTGTGCCAAACAAATGGAGACAAAAGTACTGCAAACTGAAGTAAATCTCATTCACCTGAAATTTGTCAACTCTGAAAATCTGAGAAACCCTCATCCCTGCGCTGACCTGGACCAGTGCTAGGTATTGGATACACCACTAGGTGGTGCTACTGCCATGGCTAACTA
>OMNV01009155.1:0-34106 GCA_900303265.1 Brotula barbata | reverse complement strand
GGAGCTCAGACATTATTAGTTCATGCATTCAATGTTAGATCTCGAATAACAAATTGACCCTTAACTGACAACATGAAATAAAATAGTTTACATTACACTAATGCATTATTCCTCTATGAAATTGTATTTTTCATGGTGCAATAATAATAATAATGCTAAAAATAATAAATACTGAGTTTTGTATATGTAGTTTAAAAGTTAGAGCCCCTTAAGTCTATCAATTAGCAACCTCACTAGTCTTTTAATGACTACAACAAAAGAACGGCAGGCTTACATTGGGCCATAAAGCGTATTTCTCTGTATTCTTAATTCAAAAATAGCAGGACTAAATGTAAAGCTGACATGATGCAGAGTATGTAAAGTATATCGCTGCACTAAGTTCCTCCTCTGCTGTGACAGGAAGGTGCCTGGACTCAGTCTTAATGGTGCATTCCTCTTTTATTATAATGATCTTTACAAACGGTGGAGAATAGTTTGAAGTCAACACTGTCAACCTGTGTGTTTAAGCAAGTGTCCACTTGTGGAGGAATGTTAAGAAGACAGAATAAAGCCTCACATTAAACTAACTATCTTTTGAGAAAATGCAGCCGTAAATACATTGATGAACTTGTCGTCCCTCAATAGTCAGGTGGTGCGACTTCGGTTCAGGAGTGCAGATGATTATTGTGCTTCCCCCTCTCCATCCTGCTTCCACCTCTGTCATCCTAATGATATGAAATAAGACAGCTAGCTACAGCGTTAACTCTACGTCTCATTTAGACAACCAAGTAAGTCAAGCATTCCATTGTTTATATCACTGAAAGGAAAGCGACAGCCTGGGTGGCCATCATATTAACACGAGTGTAGATAAATAGAGAGAAACAAAGCCTGGTGGTCCACTCTGAACAGGCTTTTGAGTAGAAACCCCCTAAGAAGAGTCTCAGTGTGACAGCATTGTCCTGGTGTCAGGTCTGGGTGACTTATTGCATGCTGTCAGCCCTCTTGAACTGTTCCAAGGTGAGATTTAAAGGTGGGCAGCGCTGGGTTCAGTGGTCCAGTCCAGCAGTCAAAGCTTTTATCGCACTCTCACCCGTCTCCCACAGCCACACCCAAACACCCCAGGGTCCTTTTCAATAGACTCCACAAGGGTGAGCAGCTCTTCTGGGTACCGGACCTCCTGGTCTTCATCCAGGCCTTGTCAGGATGACTGCATGAGGCCCGTCAGTCTTTTGCCCGTCAGGGATTTACCCTGGAGTAGAGAGAACAGAGAGAGGTGAGGGTGACAGCTGTCAAACCTGACCACAACTTAAAGACTTTCAGGGCATTTAGAGAGAGAGCAGGAGGACGAAGAATGAAAGAGACGGGGGGACACGGCCTGCACAAAATGTGGAAAAACGCTACAGTGCCTCAAACACACAGTAGCATGAGTAAATGGATTCAGAAAACAATGACGTGATGTGGTCTCTCCTGTACTATACCAGACCCTCTGTTCTATTTAGATGCACCACTGAGCCAGGATGCACAATACCAGCACATGAATGGAATGAAGCCATTATTAATATCAGTTACACAAGCGTTTGATGTACAAAATGTGAGAAAATGCCAACACACTGTTGGAGGACGCAATAAATTTAACCAACATTATATGATCAGAGCAGAGCAGAGCGAGGACTCCTTCTAATGCCTTTATATCCACTCTTATTCCTGGAGAGGCCAGTTTAGTCGTGGTTCCTATCTTATATTTTACAAACCTATTTTTATTCATGCCTGCATCTCATTCAAACAGTTTCTTTGAACTAGAAAAAAAGCAAACTGAGATACCAGTCCAATAATTTACACTGCTGTGACGTGAGACTGAGACCCAGTGTGGTGGTGAATGATGTCACTCATTATTTTGGCACGTCAAGCACTCACCACGCTGCGAGTGAACTTCTCCAGGGAGGTGCGTCGCCCCTGCTCGATGTCAGGCTGGAAGAAGAGAAACCGTGTTGGACGGAGAAATACTGCGTTCATTGGCGTCACAACATAAGAGTTAAACTGAAGAAACACACATACTTTCTTTCTTGCCATCAGCAAGTCCTGATAAACATTGGAACGCAGGAATCGTGTGTAGCTGTCACTTTTCATCAGCTTATAGATGTGGTCCTGAATGATTTAAGAGAGGGAAGAGAGAGAGAGAGAGAAGAGGTAATTCTGGGTCTGCTCTAATGGTGTGTAAAACCCTGCAAATCCTGAATGAACTGAATAAAACACTCGCTGAGGGAGAAAGAGGGTTATGGCAGCACACTGCCTGCAACTGACAGGAGAAATGCTCTCTTTATTTAACTCAAAGAGGAGCGGAAATTTGATCGACACCACCCCACCCCATCCTATCTGTCTCTCGGCGAGATGCGTTCTAGAAATCATTCCATTATATGAAGCCATTAGGTGGTGTTGGTGGAGCGTAAAAAAAAAAAGATGAGACAAACAAACTGTGTGGGCCAAAGTTTCAGCAGGGGGAGTGAATTAAAAGAGCAATAAAACCAATTGGAATGGGGCCGCAAGAATGAAAGTTGGACATTTGGGGACTTTAAGAAGACATAAGAGCGTTTATGGAAAACACGACACCTTTCTGCTGACCTTCGTGTGCTGTGTACAGCATGAGGATGTGTGTTTTCATCTTCTACAATGCTCACAGCACTAGAGTTCTTTAGAGGAGTTACCACTAAGTAGCCTGTCCACTGTGATTCACAGCCTTGGCCTTGATAATATGAAATAACAATTGTATCCTGAAGTGGTAATTGTACAGTTTCCGATGAAAAGACTGAAGGTTCTAACACGTAAGGGACTGAGCAAGGGCTGTAATGTTGTTAAAGCACTATTTACTGCAGATGTTTATGCAGATCCACTGCAAGTTATCATAGTTCTAGGACTACAGGAGGCTCTGAGCTGAAAAACAGGCCAACCAATAGAATGTGCAGCGAAGATATGCCTGCTGGCTGCACCTATGACTGGTACTTAAAACAACTTCAGCATCCTCTGCTCACCTGATCTGCCCCCTCTAAAGTTTCCACTCTTCCCACACTTGAAAAAGCCTTTAGTTCGAGCCTGTTAGGTCTCATGATGATGTCATATCAGCCGTTTTTCATTCTTATTTTTAGACAGTGAAGAAGAGACTACAAAACTAACATCACAACGCATGTTTGTCAAGTTGGAGGGGACTGAGAGCTAGCTTAGTTTAATAGGGCTGGAATTTATACTTAAATGTTTTAATCTTACTATAACATAAAAAAGACAAATAATAAATATATTTGCCATAATTTATGTAATGTAATAAATATAGATCCCCTGGCGATGAATAAATTCTATCTTATCCTGGCACCTATCTTAAATGCGATGCCCAAATATTCTCCAGCAGATGACTCCTTTCTTGTTGGCAGTGATGTCCGTCTATCTCATCTCTGATATATTTCAAGTGCTGATGGCAGCTGTGGGAAAACTTTTTTGGCGTGTGTATTCTGTCCATTAAAATGCAGTTTACTATCTATAAGTTCATGGAATTTCTTGTTAGTCACGCCAGCTCATCTGCTCAAATCAGTTGAACGCTTGGCTCATTTCACAACGCAACACACAGGCTGGATTAAATGACAACAGCAGACACTCACAGAAGTGAGTGTGTGTGGGAGTTAATGAGCTCTGAAGATGATTGTGACTTTTATGTGTGTTCTGTTTCATTAAAGCGTTAAAGTTTACAGTGGAGTCTGGGGTCGTCCAGGGGTTTCATGGAGTTTGCAAAATAATGAATATCTTAGTTTCATCATGACGGCCCTACCTTAGAGGCTGGTATAATAGAAGAACGCCTAAGACAGCTTTAATTATACAGCTCATTCCCCATATCATTATGAAGCAAAAATATCTACAGCCTACCTTTAATCTACAGTGGAGTGTTAAAAACGATGTAAACTCTGACTCTGTATTATGGGCTGGTCATGCACCATCACACACATCTTACTGGGGGAAAAGGAAGAGTGAGGAAAATTACCCAGGATACTTAAATGTTGAATGATAATAAACCATCTCTAAGATACTTCAATGTCCAAGAGATAAGTCCTCAAATCACATTGTGTAAATTTTACAACAAATTCTTAGATTTTTTTTTTTATCTGTAATTTCATTTGTTAATGCCTTTGTAAAGCACCTTGAACAGGCTCTGTGTATGAATGTTGCTATGTAAATAAACTTAGCCTTCAACTACATCATATAAAATGTAAGACCTGCCTCCTGTAGTCTCTCTGCATGTGCAGCCCAATACTGGCGTGTTTGTTTTCTAAACCGCTCCTACCTGTGCGTCCTCGTAGCTGTATCGTCCGGGGTCTTTCAGGTTCTGGCTGGTGCGCTCGTAGCTGTGGGAGTCCAGGTTGATGGAGCTGGGTGCTCCTTCAGCGAGGAACTCAGCCCAGATTTCCTGTGCCCTCTGTGGTACTTCGTACAGGGGCCTCTTCTTCAGGTCCTGCACTGACAACCAGAACCTGCACAATAAAAGGCACTTTGTGGGTGACATCTCTTACTTCATCATTTGAATGATGAAATTACATTTCTTAAAAAGAGCTAATTATACATTAAACTTCACATTTTCAGTAAAAAACTTTTGTTCAAGAGGTCACTGAAAAAACTTTCCTGATACAAATGCAAGATACTGTTGAACGGCATCGCTAAGTAATATAAATCTGTGTTTGTACTATCAGAATAGACAGGATCTACATGCACTGGAATTCACTGACATGGACTGTCTGCCTCGTTGGTGGTGCCTGACTGAACTGTAAACACCCCAAGGACACTGATATCGTGAATAACAGGACTCTTTTATGTCTTTATATATTATAATGTAAACCAACAGTTCCAGGCCGGGAAGAGCCGACAGATTTACAACGTGGAATAATCTCCTGCTTTGAATCAGACCACCCAGGTGCACCTGCAGGATTCAGACGGCAGCCACAGTATTTATACTACTTTCAGCCAGCTGGATTTTAACACACAGCTTACAAAATCCCACAGAAGGAAAAAGCTTTAAAAAAAGGCGAGATGCACATGAAACCAAAAGCTCCAGACATCCAGCCGGACGCAGTTCGAAGGCTCTGAGCTCATATAAGCGTCTGTAGATCAGTGGGCGGTGTCTTGTTTACGCCTGCGCTTTCTGTGTAAAATATCTAACCAGCAGAGAGCAACAGCGGGGATGAGTCCAAATTAGTTAGTTAGTCTATATTGATCGGTGGACTCTTTCAGCAGTGCAGGAACACATGTGGCCTCTGTGTGTCTTCTGAAGCTCCACTCATAAAATCAAAAGCAATTAAAGGTCTGGAAAAAGAAGGAGTGAGATAGTGGTGATAGGGTTTCTTATTGTGTTTGTGTGTGTGTGTGTGTGTGTGTGTGTGTGTGTCTTCTACATATCCACCTGGTGTTCATAAAGCGGAAAAGATGATGTATAAATCTGTGTCTAAATAAATACATCTGTACTGTGAGTCTGTATGAACAGGATCAATTACAAGGAAAACACACACACACAAACATTAACAGTGTGATGTATAAATATGCACAGTGTTTTGGTGGACATGGGTGATGAGCCATGCTGGGTATCTTTGGCTGGTGGGAGATGGAGTGTGTGTGTGAGTGTGTGGGACCTCCCTCTAATCCAGATTGAGGCCTGATATTTCTTATTGAAATTATTGCAGCTGTAAATTTGTCTTTAAAGCTTGAAATCTTTTATGAGTTGGGTTAGATCAAAGAGATCAAAGAGGGCCACCTTGAGCCATCAAGGTGGCTCTCTTTGATCAGGCTAATGGGATCTTATTACTGTGAATCTTCTTATTCCTTATCTTTATTCTGTTGGACTTAGTGTTTTTAAGTCATTGCAGCTGTGATGCTCTGTGTTGTCTCTACATGCAGGCACTTGATAAGTCAAGCTTAATTCCTTTAACAGCCTTGTGTACTTTATAGATAAGTGGACCCTAATTCTATTATTCCAGGTAGTTGGGAATGTTTTACTTTCTTGCACTGGTATAAAGGAACCCAAGAGAAATGTCCTAATTATCTTTTTTGTCTATTAGTCTTTTTTTTATATGTTTTAAGGATTTTGTAGATTCAAATATGTGATGCTGTGACTTTAAACTGTCAAATCTAGACTAAATCAATAAGAAAGGTAAGTTTATAGTGCATTGTGTTTTAATCGGTGTCTTCTTATCTGAGAGTGCCTGGTGGAATCAATGCTGCCGTGGCCTCTTTTAATCATCCAGTGAGCTCACCTCAGGTTTTCGGAGCTAAACTCTGACTCCAGGAACTTGAGGAAGAGCTCTTGTCCTGCTGGGTCCTTCAGAGCCTCCTCCAAAGAGAAAGCCCATTTCTTCACCCGCTGCTGGCTGGGCTCCTTACTGAGAGCAGGGAGAGAGTGAGAGTGTTACCATCCAGCTGAGGCTGCTGCAGGGAGGCCAAGATTAAAAAGAGAGCCAGCGATATTAAATTAAAGGGAGATGACAGAAAGAGGACAAAAAAAATGTGTGAGGGTGGGGAAGGTTGATGGATGAATACAGAGGAAGTGATTAGACATAAATAAAAAAAACTCCTTTGGCCTCTGAGACAAATGGGAGTGACGATGTTGGCGTCTGGAAATTATACTAACATTCATCTGGCATCCGATCATCATAATCTCTGCTGACAATAGTTCCTCCTATCTCGCAATTTATCAATTCATCTGAATTATCACGCAACATTAAACACAATAATTATCTGTCGGCTCTCAATAATTCCCGCATAATTCAAGCAGCAGTTTAAAGCACAATTAAACGCTTCGCTCTCAGAAAATAGCTAGTTGAGCTACACAACCTTCATATTTCCAGATGATAATAAAACAATCAAGTCAAAGTCAATCATAATTTGGTATTGCCTTATATTTATTTTTAAACATTTGAAAATGATAAGCAAGTTAGATTATTTGGTTTGTATTGATTAAATAGGCAGAATCATCTAAGGATTTTCATTAAAGCAGTTACATGAAAAATTCATCCATCCAATTGAATTTACACTTTAAGAGCCTGTCAGACAAAACAGTCTTTTCCTGTAATCTGGAATTCTTTGTAAAAGTGAGGTTATTTTAGGGATTTAAGAGAGACAGCACCGAGTCTCTGTTTCTCCGTCTCAGAGTAAATAAAGCTTTCATGAGAGATGGAAGATGAATAACACAATAATAACAATGCAATGAGACAGATGGAAAAAGTGACACACCAAACTGACATGGAAATGCATTATTTCCTTCCTACCTTGCCTCCAGATCCCAGAAGGAGGCGTCATCACTGGTCCACGGGTTGGATGGCTCGGCCGCACACACGAACGGGTCGTACTCCATAAACTGCTCTGTGTAGCTTATGAGGCTGAGATACATTCACACATAAACAACATCATTGGAACTGGACTGTTACACTGAGCAGAATATGAGACAGTCTGAATCTATCGCATCTTCAAATAAAAACATCTGCAGCCACATCTGTAGGCTGTCTTGTGTCACAGCTGCAGCAGCTTCTTAAAAGTACAGGGTTGTGTAAATGTTGGGAACTGACTTTGTTTGGTGCTTGCTTAAACTGTGGAGGTTTTGTTGGGCCATATATTTGATGTATAAGGAGAACACCTTCATGACAACTTTGCATTTAACGAGAACTAAAGAGACACCAATAACCTGTACGACAGACCTGCCGCCGACAGACAGAGCTTAGAGGGAACAAAATCAATGAGGCAGGAACCAAGACATAGTTCAAAATAAAAACAAAATTAAACTATAACCAAAGCTCATGATAACTAAAGAGAGGATTTATAAGGGATTTGAACTGTAGCAGTTCAGAGAAACCATCTGGCTCAGTTGTTCTGCATTCCCACAACAAACCAACAGACTGGGAGGGAATCAGCACCATGGACAGCAGCCACATGAGCGTCAGCCATGTCAACACAGCCTCTCTCTCTCTTTCTCTCTCTCTCTCTCTCTCTCTGGCAACTCCACTCATGTGAGGAAGAAGAAAGCTTGTTGGAGCCAAGAAGCCACTGCACTCATGTTGACATTACGTCTGTTGTAATTGTTTGTCATGTTGTATACATTACATATATATATATACTGTATATGTTGTTCCTACTGTTAATATTACCACTGTATGATCGAAAAGAGACGACCCATTTGTATAAGGGATTGCAGTGTTTATGCAGTCATGTTGTCTGTACCTTTCAGCAACCTTGGACATCTTCAAACAGTGACGATCTAGCTGAGCGTTCAGGAATACAATCTGGCAGAGGAAAAACAGTTTGTTTTGTTGGAAAACACCTATATATAAACTCAGGTATGCCCCATGCATTATTAAATCTAGAGGTTGCAATTAAAATCCAATTACAGCAAAATGAGGCATCGCTTTGCTGTAATTGGAAGTAATTGCATGTGTGAGCCAATAAGACCACAGCTCAGTGAAAGGAAGCCAGTCAAAACTCATTCCCAATGAACACATTGGTTTGTAATGAAACTTTTTTTTTTCCAGTCCATCCACCATATTTTATTGTCAGAAAATGTGAAACGTCGGCTCTGTTTTCACTGGTAGAACAGTATTTCCCCACAGCTTTGAGCTATAAATCAATCTCCCTTCGAGCTACAATAAAAATCCAGCAGATTTCCTGCCAAATCCGACCTTCTAGCACACAAAGGCTGCGAGTGCTGCCAATCTTCTCTGCAGTGGTATTAGCAAAGCCTCATTTTTTTCATGACAACATTGTATTCATTATTTTTTTTACCTCTTTCTCCACATCCTCCTTGGTGCCTTTTCTGCTGAGGTGTGATGGAATGTGGACAGGGCTGTGGGACGGTGTTGCCTCCTCAGCTAAACCATACACTGACTGAGACATTTGAGGATGATGAGAGAGAAGATGTGAATTAGATGTGGAACAAAGTATCCATGATGTCCCTCGTGGACGCTACATCCTCCAAATCTTTCTGGGAAATCCTCCCGGCTGAATGTGCCTGGAATTCCTCCCCAGGGAAGAGTCCAGGATTCGGATGACCAAACCGCTTCAGTGACCTCCTTTGCTAAAGAGCAGCAGTTCTACTTTGAGTTTCCTCCTGAACTCCTCATACCATCCATACAAAGGAAAATTGATGCTTGTATCCCTAATATCATTTATTCCTCAATAAAGGCAGATGAAGATGATACCTTCTTAACTCTGTGAGGGTTCTTCATGCGTCTACACTTCCTGATGTCCATCTCTGTGGTGTTAACACATCCAGGCTGAGAGCATAGGAACAGAAAGACATCGCTGTCATTCAAGTCTTTACAAAGTCGGCATTTAGTGTCTTTTTCTTCAATAAATAGAAGGTGAAGGTGACTAAATAATGCACAGACGGAGGCTCACCACAGGTCTGTGGACGTCCCAGAAGGCCCTCTCCTGGCTGTCAAGGATTTTCCTCTCAGTTTTGTCCTTTTTCCTATCAATCCTGCCGATGAGATCAGTCAACATAAGAAATCTCATTCGTTTGCTTTGATATTTTATATGGCTGCTGAACCTAACCAGGGTTTAAAAACTGAGGACCAAATGTGGTCAGATTAAGAAGGCTTCGTTCCATGTGACACAGCGATTTACATTCACACTTAATACTTCCATCCATTTTTGATTCCTTTACCTTTCACATTTTTTAAAGTGTAGATGGCACAGTTTGAAACACCATTACAGAGCGTTAATAGACTCAGCGTTGTTGATGACAATAAGATCACATGTCTTTAATCTTAGGTCATCATCACCGTGTAGCATTGTAGGTTCATGTGTTGCCTTGGTAACGGAGCACACTTACTTGACCTGGGCCTCAGCCTGCATGTAGATAAACTCCCACTTCCTGGCAAAAGCTCTCTGCAGCCTGGCAAGGTTCTCCTGTTAGAAAAGATAAGCTGTGACACACACACACACACCAAACGATCGACACAACAAACAAGCAATAATCAAAATGAAATGAAGGCCTTCCACATAGCTTAAATGCTTGAGAGGCCATTGTCATCACAGAAACGCATAACTGTGACCTTAAGAATGTTGTTTTTAGTGCCAAGCTTGACAAAGAGATCAATACTAGGAAGTAACAGGTGAGAGGGAGACTGCACAGCACCCACCGCTTCATAATCAGCCAGCTCCAGCCTAGTCTTATTCTGCATGGTCCGCTTGCACAGGTAGATAGCTGAGAGGGAGAGGATGGAGGACAAGACTTTATCAGGAGACACATTCATCCAATCATTTCTTATCCACCTTCCTCTGCTGGTATGAGGCTGTGATCATTTTTGGAGGCCGCCTGTCCATCTCTTTGTAGCTCGGGGATTACGAGCAGGAGGCCAAAGGAGCACTGAGCCTTAAAGTCAAACTTGATTTCTGACTTGGACTGCAGGGCAGGAAGTGGAACCGTCCCTGACAAATCCTATTGAGCACTGGACTCAATGCTGTAGGCTAAAAAATATGGAAGGTTGTGTGGATGTTCTGTATATTCTGACCAAACACAGTACACCAGTAACACTCACACCTTTTGAGCAAAGCCATCAGTCAAAGTAAATTGATAACTGTAAGTGATAAATTAATTCATTTTAATACATCATTAAGTTTACAGAACATGAAGACAGCTGCTGTGTTCATCTTTCTGACTTTCAATCTTGCTCAGCCGTTGTCTTGAGTCTTAAATAGAATAATAATATTGAATGAATGTATGAGGGGGGGTATTCACTTGCTGTAAAATTAATGCAAATGCATGTATTTAAATGTTGAAACAGATTCCTCTTGAATAATCTTGGAGCACATAAAAATGCAATTGATTATACTACATAAATCTTGCGATTATGTGAAAATTTTGATTATGTTGACAAGGGGAGGGCCGGTAATTAGAGAGGCAGCACAATTCTGTGGTGTGCTGCCATCTGGTGGAAAACGTAACTTTCATTGTAGCTCTTCTGATATTGCTGTAACTTCAGCCGATCTGAATGAGCTGCAAACAAAAAACCTCAAGAGTTGCATGTGGCTCGGGGGCCACATGGTGTGCATGGCTGCTGTAAAAAGTGCTTCAATTTATAGCGGCTGGGAAAGATTCCTTGTATGATAGGTTGGGAAAAAAAATAAATAAATAATATCCTAATCCATAATCCTGAGAGAAAGATTTGAACACAGTTAAGTTTTCTTACCATAGTCCGTGTTCTCAGGTTCCCAACAGTTGGAAGGCCAGAAGTATGGTGCCTGAGACGGATCAAAGAGAGAGGGCGACAGGTGATTCATCCTGGATCTATTTCCACTGGACTGACTACAGTAAGGCTGACGTACAAAGACGACTATATATAACAATTTTGAACTTTTGATACTTTTCTGTGGAAAAGCAGAAGTGATGATTCTGGGAATTCTTGTTTTACCACTGAGACAAATCTGTTCACAGACTGACTGATACCACAATATTTTATTGTTATCAGAACTGATATGGTTTAGAAAAGCAGACACTAAAGATTTAGGACCCATTTGAGTGATCTATGGTGCACTGAGGCGTGGCCAAGTCCAAGCACACAGTGACACGTAGGGCACAAAAGTGGTAGTATTTAGGTTCCTAATGAATCCTAGGCGTGTTAAGAGCCAAAGCCTAAAGCTAAGATATTTCCTGTATATTTTTATTGTAGTTTTTGTGTACAAGTGCTGTGAACCAACATGTGTGCGGCGCATCTGAATACTGCCCTGATTAAACAGCAAAAAAAAAAAAACAACAACCTGGACACTCTGAGGATGGCAATGACAACAGGGTCAGGAGTACGAAGGCAGTGACACTTGCGCTTCCTGACGGCATCCTGACGTTTGGCGGAGAGATGATGAAAGTAACAAATTAAACAATGGGAAACCAAAAACCTTAAATCCAGCCGGCAAAAATGCTGAAAAAATCTGTGACAAACCCCACACGGTCTTGAAATCCATTTTAAAACCATTAACAGGCTTTTCAACAAGGAGAGCAATACGAGAGATATTGCAAATCTACCAGTGATGTTAATTCTTCGGATTTTTTCCTCTGCATGTTTCTCTTTATCTCGCACTAAAAGTGAATTTCTTTGAGAATGAAATGCTAATGAATGGTGATTATCTTTATGAAGCTTTGCCGAGCGGCCCCCCACCCCCACCCCCGCCTTCTTTCCTCTTCCATTCACTTTGAAGGAGACCGAAGGTCAAACACAACAGTGTTGTCTGCTTTAATTAAACAGCTTCTCCAGCTCTCCAAGAGAAAGACGAGGGTGCGCAGACATCATTCTAAAGTCACCACAAACTGCCCTTTTCTCTAACCGTTCAGGGATTGGAAAACATTCTTTCCTCTTTTAATTAAGGATCTCCAGATAAAATACTCCAACATAATTAATCTGTGACTTTACTGCCCTGGTTTTTGTGATGTCACTAACTACCTACACTCGGCCCCGTCCATACCTTCTTTTCCTCGCCTGATGAATATTTTAACAGATTTCCTTTTTAAACCTTTCTAATGGGGTGTCGAGATCTGACAGAACTGACAAAGCTCTAGACGGTGGACGGGACCGATTGTCACCAGCCTGGTGTAATGAGCTGCTTTCCTGTCAAACCCAGATGGAACAGAGACACTTGCAACTTGCCAATCTCAGCAATGATCTCATTTGTTTATATTATTCAGAATAACATTTACAGAAATTAATCTAGAACAGGGTTTATTAAAAATAAATAAATGTAACACTTTATACCTCCTCACTGTCCTCTTTGCTCACCTGAAAGCGGTAAAAAGTGCTGTCATCTTTGAGGGACAGCACATGGTCAGAGATGGGGAAGAAATATCCCTGAGCTGCGATGAGAGTCCCAATGTGCATGGCCTCAACTGTGGGAGGAACAGAAGAACTTTACATCACGTCTGAATCCGAGGTCTGCGTACTGTCAGTCGTACGCTGTACAAGGAAGGAACAATGACAAATTCACGATAAACAAATCTGAAACTGTATCATCATATCATATCTCCATCCGTGTGGTCTCCATTATGAACTTTTTAATTGGGTAGGAGAAGCTTCACCAGCTTCAACCCATCCTCCGCCATCACCACTTTTAACAAGGACAGAAGAAGACTCCATCATAAAGACAACCCTCTGGATCTTATTTGATATTTGACATAAACATGTTCCTCAAGCTGGAAATGTAAAAACACATTATAGAATTTGTCTCACTAAACACTAAAAGTTAAAGCCCAACTCAGGCACCTACCAGTTAAATTGCTTTGGTGAATATATTTGTAATATTTTTGCATGCATTTTGCACGGCTTAGTTAATTTATTCATAAAGATAAAAGAGAATATTTTGATATTTGTGACTGACATTGGACATTATAACAAAATCAAGGGGGAAGTTTTCATAAAATGGGTCTCTAATATGTGGTTCATATTTCAAGGGTTTTTTTTCTCTAAAAAGAGAAACTCCAAAGTTATAAAATGCTAATGATGTAATATGGTTTTTGTATTGGCAGGTGGTGATATCAGGGCCTTTCCTGATAGTTCTGACATGGCATTAAGTTGGATTTTAGTGAACTTTATCTGCATGGTGGACTGCTGCACATGACTACAGATTCCTACTCAGTACAAAGACTGCTAAGTAAGCAAATAACACAGGCAGTCTGCTCGACCATTAGTCTGTATGCATATTGATTGTTTATACCTGGCTAAACCTATGAATTAGATTCTTATTAGATTATTAGATTGCAGTAACCCTTCATCAACTGGATTTTTATTTCAACTTCCTCGATGAAAAAAAAAAAGTGGCTTTAATAAATCTATCATTTCATTGCATGCATCAACCCAAAGTCTATGGTGGTAGTTGGCATGTCTTATGTAGGAGGAATGAAACTTCAGCTACAGTCAGAAAGCTTTGGAGCAATTTTTCCAAACATACCTGGATCCTCAATACAAAGGTTCTTCATCAGCCACTGCACGATATCAGCGCCTGAATGAGGTCAGACAGAAACAAAGAGAGATTTGAAGAAACAGCAGAGCGTTTGTATTGCATGAATCTGTCCCCTTCCCTCCTTTCTGTCCTTTGAGGATAATGCACAGTGGAGTGTGTCCTGGGGAGACAAGGACAACAACTAAAAGAGACATGAAAGTGACACATCGGAATAAGTCAAGGAATAAAGACCAGAGGAAGAAAAGACAAGACGGTCTCTCGGCAGGAGAAAGAAAAAGGAGGCTCACTGGAGCGATATTGTTTTAATCGCCACTTTATGATGAGACAAACAGACAGTGGAGGGAGGCGGTGTTTAATTCCCCATCATTCATTCGTTTCTGCACCGTTGGAATTCAGATTTTTAACATTTGAGACCGTCAGCTGCTGTATCAGTTCATTTTATTGATATGTTCTCCTTATGGCGTATTGGGGTAACGCATTTTGCACAAGAGCAGCAGTGAGCAGAGGAAGAATAATGACAGGAGTTTCCCATTTGTCAGGTCGTGTCATTATGTGATGCCTTCCTGCTGAAGTAATTTAAACTGTAATTGAAGAGACGGACAGCAGGCATCCATCCCTTCCTGGCAGCTTCACCTGGCTGATGTAGTCCTGGTTATCTACATTCAGGCCTTGTTTATTTGGTCATTTTTGACAGAGTATCTGCATTAATGCAGTTCCACACATTCACACGGCCGTCACGCTGCCGTCTGGGCTCCTGAGCCCGAGCCTACAGCTAAAGGCTGATTGCTTCGTATAAGGGAAACTTTGACACCAGGAGGACAGCATTACTCATTCTGTTTCCACGCACGCATTTTTCTCCAGACGTCTAAATCATATGTTGTCCTCCTACTCTTCCTCCAACTATGCAGTAATTCTCGAGCGATCCATCACCGTGTAGGCAGATAGTACATATTTTTGATAGTTCTTAAATATAAATGATCTATATGAAAAATAATAACAGGGTGATTCAAGAGACACCAGTCAGGGAGCTGGAAAGACGTGGACACTCCCCTTTCTACTGCTAATTTAGGGACGGGAGTCACCACTCACACACACATTTCACACAGCAACTGGCTGATTGTGGTGTGTGTGAAAATTAAAAAAAGGCAAAGGACTTTTCTTTCAAACACTTTTGGTTCTACAGAGAGAAATCAAAGTGAAACTCTGCTGCTCCTATATATCTCCACTGAGTGGCAGATTGTGCTAAGAAGAACATAATGTGCAGATAATTAAACAATAAAACACAAGAGGAAAGTGTACACAATAGAAAAAATGACAGAAGCAGTTAATTAGGTGTTTTTCTTTTTTTTCCCCCCAGGAAGAGAATCTATGGAAGGGGGATAACAGCTGTTCTCTCTGACGACTTCTTTCCCCCTCATATCCATGCAGTATAGAATAAATAATGGCCTTTTACAGTCAGTGTTCACTGAGTCTGAGAGTTGCTCTGACATCTTTCTTGGACTTTCACCTGTGACAACGCTGGGGATTTTGGTCATGAAGCTCTTGACAGTTCTGATGGGAACACCTTCCGTCTCATCCTGGATGCGAGTGACAATGTCTTCAATCTGCAGGTGGGGGAGACAGAAAAAACAGAGAGCGGGTCAGAAAGAGAGAGAGAGACTTTAATACCATCCATTGAAGGAAAGTCTCCATAGAATTATAAACGGAATAATATGTGCTATTTAGCAGGTTGGCATTGTTCCCACGTGAGTTTTATCTGCCAGCTTTGATTGCTGTACAAAACAGCAGCACGAGAGGCAAAAGTTCCCGAGAACCTGAGATTAAAAACACGCTTACACCAAACACACACTGCTGGCCTATTACTAGCACAACCCAGATCTTAATGAAACATGTCGCCCAATTTGCACCTCAGTGATCGGACTCAGGTACCTCCGCCCTACACAGACGCTTTTTTGTTTTTGTCGGAGTTGTGTGAGAACTTGTTCCCTTTGGAGACAGTTATCACAATATTAGCAAACAACTGCAGCTCTATATAAACCCAATTCAAGTCCTGTGTGTATGTGTGGTGACCGTAGACCAACAGTGTATGATACAGCACATTTGTGGATGCCGTGTCCACGTTTTCAGACTCTTTCAGCTTTACTCTACTACGTGTATATATAATGTGGGAGCTGCCAGTTGTTTCTAGCAGGCACCCACACTGGGTCAGGGCTTGCACAGCAGACTGTAGAGCGTGTCCTTGAACGACAACATGATAAATAATACAACCATATCATTTGCTGGAATGATTATATTGTTTTTTTCCAGTGCGTTATGCATGGATAACGCATTGGACAGCAACAGCGAAACCGACAATACAGTCAGTCAGCGAAATGGCACGATACAACATCAAGTGCCACTGATCGGCACTCATCCAGCACAGTTGCCCACCGGAACACTTGACCCTGATTTTGGGACGGCATATACAAAAGCACAGCCCCCAGTGCTGAAGGGCTCCTCAACCGTGTTAACGATGGCAGAGCCCGTGACCTTTGGTCTACAAGTCACTTCTGTAACCTTTAAGCCTCCACTGTCTATGATGTTTCATGGCGTTGGTGTCTGGATGCCAAAGGAACTGCAAACAAATTTGATTGAACCTGAACTTAATGAAGGATCTCTACAAGCCAAATGACAAATGGAATGGATGAATCTTAGCATAATTCATCCAGAACAGAAAAGAAAAATCCAACATGCAAAACTCAGCCAATCAGCAGAAATGTCTCTTTGTAGTAATTTGATGCAGATTAGATACTCCTTTATTAGAATTAAATCATTAAGATCATCAAGACCAGCCTAGGGCAGGGTTTGTTCTTTCTGGGTACTTCATGGTTTGTTACGTTTCCTTGAATAGAAATTTATTCTTTAGCAAACTGTTGCTGCTTTGAAGCGAGTAAAAACATTGTTTACAGCAAATAAAGTCGGGGGGAGGTGTGGGGAGAGGACGGCTTAAGCACAGAAAAAATTCAGATGCTAGCGTGAACAAAAGGAATAAAAGCATCAGGTTGGGGTACAACAGTCTGCAGGCTGGCTGTTTACACACCAGCCGCTTCCCTAAGACGTCAGGACTGGCGGTGCTGCGTCACCACCGTCCTCTTACTGCCGTCTATAACAGCACATCTCCATGCAGACAACGGCAAAGTATCTCAACTCATCACCCATCATTTTAAAACTGACCTTTGTGCCTTTCTCAAGGGCATACCAGCGTTGATTTCCTAAGCAGATCCAGTCTCTCATTAAATCTGACAGGCCCCACTCTTGCTCAAAGGAACAGATCCAAGCCGTCTGCCATAAGCTTGGGCATTTTGAATCAATATAATCACAGAGTTCTGACAAAATCTGGATGCTGAGTGGAGACGGCTGCTCGATGCCCGTTAATGGTTTCCACTGAACACTCTGCTGCTGGCCCACAAATCACTACCAAGACTCACAGCAGGTTTCCTGAAGGTCATAAAATAAAAACACTTTCTGTATGTGTTTGTGTATTATTAGACAAGATCTACTGTTGAGACAACAAACCAGGTATGAAAGACAGAAATGGAGAATTAATGCTAAATTTGGGTAAGTAATGTTGAACTTTATCCACCCATTCCAAAAACACCACAGCTGTCCAGTAAGGAACTGACGGTATCTGTGTTTTACTCTTATACACACACACAATATATATATATATATATATATATGGAGAGAGAGAGACACACAGACAGATCGATAACCTTATTCATCCACAAGGGAAAATTATTTCGTCGTAGCCCCAAACACCTGAGTTACACTTATATATTAGTAGACCAAGTTCACCAACAACTGAGTAAAACTAACATAATATTACAGCTTCACTAAGCTCTGTATACTTTTTCTGAGAGAACAAAGAACATTTTATATTCTGACCAATTCAATACTGTACTTTTCCTCGTCCTGGACACGAGTAATGTTGCATGGGAGATGTAGAGTATTTTGAAGTGTCTACTGTCCATTACAAACACAATCAACTGGATTTCAGAACATCGAGACACATATTGTGTACTGCGACGTAGCCTAAAAATATAGCCTTATTATTTATAAGCCATATCGCCGAGTTGTACAAACACGCAGTGAGAATGAATGACAGTGTCCCAGTATGGATGGAGCAGGTGAGCTCAGCAACAGGCGACAGTGATGGGGGCTGATTACTGGTTACCGATTACCTTTGATTGATAATGTGGTAACGCGGAGGCGGTGTGGTTGAGAGGGCGGGACAACCTACTGTTCATCATGAAAATGTTACACGTTTGTTCAAGTGTGTATGTGTATGAAACTCGGAGAACAAGAGAGAGAGCAAGAGAGAATGTGTTAAAGCTGATTGTGGTATGGTATGTGCTGTATGTGTGAATGCATGTGTGTCTGAGTACCAGTGTGTGTGTGTGTGTGTGTGTGTCTGATTGTGTTTCTCTCTTGGCTTTGAGTGGAGCCCAGTGGGCGCAGATTTCTTCAAATTTATTGCGAGCTGCTCTATTTAACGCCCTGCAGGACAGCGGCCTGCCTGATTACAGTGTTATCTGCACACACTTGGTATGAACCAGCCAAATGGCTGGCAGGCAGCTTGGTATGCAGGTGGGTGATGTGGAAAAGATGCTGATGGTTGACTATGGTTTAATGATCCCCCTGAGCACACGGGACGGTCAGGCCATTTGTATTCATTGCCTCCATCCATCAGCCTCAACTTCCGAGCAAACTCAAAAACAACTTTGACTGACCAGAGGACACAAGGATGTCACGCAATGAACAACTCAACCTTTATTTGTAGTAACATGTTTGATTAGTTCACAAAAGGTTGACAACCTTAAAAGAAAAAGCAAAGAAAACACATCACTGGTGTGTGTCTGCTCCGTCTCTACTCTGCCGATCTTGGTCATTTTCCTGTCAGCCTCCCAGCACGGAGATCATTTCTGTCATATTTTCCGCAGTGGCAAAAAGACGTTTAGTATAAAGTGTTTTTTGGAGTTGGCAGCTACAGAGGGGTGAAATACTAATACTAATATTTAAAATTTTATACCTCTTAGGAAAAACCTCTTAACCTGAAAGTGTTATACAACAGGTTGCTGAGAGGTCCTAATATATATAATAAAAGACAAGCAAAAATCAGGTTAACCCCAACATGTAGACAAAAGTAAAGCAACAATATGAGTGGAGAACAATAAGCCATGATCATAGTAAAAAGTCAACTGCCTGATGAAGACCGTGCTGGTCAAAATGTTTCTCATGTTCCATCATAAATCCAACATGCAGTGAGAGCCATGCAGAGGGAATAGAAAGGATAAATGAATGAAGAATCCATCCATCCATGATCTGTAGCACGTATCCATGAGAGACACAACTCAATCACATCTCCATTCACACCTATGGTCAGTTTTGACCTAAGCTGCAGGTATTTGGAGGTGGGTGGAAACCGTAGTACCAGGAAGAAACCGACACAGGGAGAACATGCAAACCACACAGAAAGGACCAGGGTCAGTCAAGGACGGTAAAAATAAAGGTTTTAAATCTTTCTCGACTTGTGCAACAGAAACACATGTGAGGAAAAAGGTCGAGACTAGAATACATCACAATGGAGGCTGCTGTGAGTCCTTTATTTTCAATAAAGGCAGACGGGCATATACAACTTTGGGGGCAGGTGTTGATAGCTTAAAAGTTCGTGTGAGGGGGGCGGAGAGGTCAGGAGGGTTCGGCGGGTCTCTGTGGATTGGCGTGTCCCTCACAGGCAAACCCTCCGATGGACTGAGCAAAGACTGTGGTTAGACTGCTGCAGTCCTGTTGGCTGTGGTTACTTTCAGTCACTGATGGACTCATTTTGGTTTTCACCTTCGCGCCTCACTTCTCAATTGACTTGAAATACTCCGGACAGTAGGACCCACATTTGACAAGGCATCTGTTGTCTTCTGACGTGCGTCGCCCACAATCCTTGTTGTCCTCTTATAGGTTTTGGAGCCGGTGATATTGTTCCAGGTTTTGATGATGTTCTGTTTCAGCTCAATAAATGGTGTGACACCCAGCTGCCTCTTAATGATCCCCAACTGCTGCTTCTTGACTGCCAGCGTCCTGGACAGAGCGCGGATCTCATCTATCACTGTGTCCATCTCCCTCTGCAGCCTTTCACGTTCCTCGTCCGTCAATTCTAGGGGACAGCAGACGTGAGGACGATCGAACGCTGGTGCATCTTCTATTGTGTCTGTAGCCTGCGAGGAATAATATACTTCATCCTGCATTCTACAGCTCTGCGTGTCTGTGTTTTAGGTCCACAGTCTCCAAGTCTGCACACTTAGATGCCTCTGCTGTTGTTTGTTGGCACTTGGCTGCTCATCACATATGTTCGTAGGTGAGTGATGTCAGCTCCATGTGACGTCACTCATCTGATGATGTCGTCTAGCCCACTCACCAGATACTATTGTCCTCTGTTTACTCCAACTCAACACCATCAGATACCATCGTTTTAGTTGATGAAGTTTATAGGTAAAGATGAAGGGCATTTGTAGGGCGAGGGGGTAGAGTTAAACATCAACATGATGAACATCTTTATCTTTGCTGACTAAGTTATTTTTTTCACGCGTCAGTGGGTTGGTTGGTGTTTAGCAGGATCATTCAAAACATTCATTTAAATGTTTTTGATGAAATTTGATGAAAGGCTGGAGCATAGCACAGAGAAAACATTTTGGAATCTAACTAGATCCTAAGGTGGATGGACAAATTCTTAATGTTTTTAAAATTGACACATGGGCATTTTGCTCTATTTGTTTTCTTCAAAAGCAAGTTAACGATGTGAATTTTAAAAAACTGGCATACTTCCATGATGGACTTTTACCAATTGCAACTTTTGATCTGAGACAAAAATATAAACACTACTAACAAAAAGCTCTACACCTTGCTTGGCTGTTTGGTCCGATACCTGAAATATGATGTGTGTATCCTGAGGTCTTTTTTACCAAGGCAGTTTTGAGGTTTGCAGTTTTAAGTGTTTTTCCTGAGTTATTGAAGTGTTTTTTTCTGATGTGAGATGTACTTTGGACTGAGGAATGATGCCGTTTAATCTGATGCCTGAAAACCAATGCTGAAGTCAGAGGAGGTCCTAAAATGTGTATACCATACTAGACTCATCAGTCATGACATCCAGACTCAGTCAAGTTGAGAAGTGGTAAAAATACTAAACGTGCCTGCCACTCACAAATCAAATTCATGTAGAGGAGACCAATAAATGGTACCACGGTGGATTCTGGACTGTAAAAAACTGGCACTTACCCTTTTTGGCACAAGAAGAGAGCTGCAGTAAAGATCAACAAGGCCATCTGCTGCTATAATGGAGCGTAACGTATATGTTTCATGCCGAGACATAAAATGCCTGCAATCGGCCTGAGGGGTGGAGACGATTGGGAAGTGAAGCATTGCGAGAAGAAAAGTGAAACATGAGCATTACACGCTCGTAAACAACAAAGCTCCAAGCACTCAGTGACAATTTTATAACAGTGGATGATTGATGTCAGACTGGCTCAGTGCAAATTGTAGTAAACACAGACAAATGAACGGCATTACCAAAACTACTCCTGTTGACCACAGTTTAGCTAAAGATCTAACCATCTTAGTAAAAAGAGCATGATGAGATTCTTCAGTCTGTTTTATCTGCAATGGCAACATTTAGAAGTAAATACATTTTAGCTGGTAATGTATAGATTCTGGAAAATACATCATAATTATGAGGTAGGTTACGCAATCCCACGTATTGAGTGATTTTGTGGGAGTTTTGACATGAGGTCGGACTAGTTAAGTGTGTGCGTGTATGTGTTACTTTAGGTAATTCTGGGTATTTCATCTGCATATCTTCCTCTGAGATCCATCATCCATCACAATCGAGCACTGACTTATCAAGCTGATTGCAAGTGCCCCGAGTTTCAAGAGGCAATTTCATTCTGGCAAGCAACTCTAAAGTCAAGTGATAACAAAAGAAAAGGGAATGTGGGGAAACTCTTCCTACATACTTCCAGCTAGAACCTGATAGTAGCTCTCACTTACCAAATTGGAAACAGAGCATCTGTCCAAAAAATTTGGAGCGCTTTGGATGCGTGGTGAATTCTATAGCAACACAATTAATCCCCACCTGCTCCATTGTGCCTTGTGTGTGTTTTTAAGCAAACTAAATTTTCTTTGGAGGATTATGCAAGCTAAATTATGAATGCTGCTCGGTTTTATAAATTATCTAATTTAGTGAAATCAAGAAATCCCTGACAAAATTGTCGACAATCTGATCAGATTATTTTCCAAATATTGCGTCATCAGAGGAGTGATGTCACGTATGACCAGTACAGCAGAAAGTAGGGGTGGCAGCCAGCGCCCCCTGTTGGTGCTTCAGGACATCTGTCAAACAACTGTTACATTAATTTGACATCGTTGACAGGTACAATTTAAAAAGTATAAAAGTAATGATGACTAGAAGAGGTTCATATTTATGATTTAAGTCATCTCACACTCTAACCGATACGGTGGTGCCAAAGAAGTTCATGTCTTTGCCAAATGCAAAAATAAAGAAGCAGGCAGCTAGCTGACTACTTGTCATCATTTTCTTACAAAAACTTCAGAACAAAATGAAATGCAGCCAATTTAGCAATGTCTATAAAAGCTGCATCAATATGTACACAGGTGTGTGTGTGTGCGTGTGAGTGAGTGTTACATCTGTGGAAAGAGTGCCTTCAGGTACCAGCTCTTCCTTTCAGTAGACATTTCCTCCCCTACGGTGTTTGCATCCCACAGCTGCTGCTCGGTTCTATCTGTACCACAGCACACACACACATTCACTCACTCACACACACAGCTCCTCAGCATCTTCGAGCGTCAGATCACTCGACTCTACTTTTACTGTAACCCACTGTGCTGTATTCTGCTATAACAGTTTATGGCTTGACGTCAGTGTGAAGTATATGATTCACAATTTAACTGAGTCAGTTAGAGTTATTTCAGTTTATAATGCGTGGACATTAAAATTACATCAAGAACTGAAGTCCCAGTACGCCGGTGTGACACACGGTTGTACTTCAGCTGTGTTTTTTCCCAGTGCCCTTTTAGAGAGGTGCTACAGGATTGCAGATTAAAAAACTAATTTTCCAGAACAGATTTTGCCCCCCTGAAGGTGAGGAGTAGATGTACATTACTGATCCTACTGTGAGGCATGAAAACATTAAATATAAAGCCATTATGTGTTATTATGAAAGTGATGAAAAACAAAAAAAACTAACAGCCCTGCATTCATTTGAAAAAAATCTATTCAGGCCCTCAACAATCTGTCGTTTCACTCAGGCGTTCACTATTCATCGAGGTCTTCATCAACAACTTTCAACCATCAATTAACAAAAAGTCACGTTGAGACAAACATGTCAAAGGTGAGGATGTGGTCATCCAGGAGGCATTGTCGTGAATCTGAGGCTGCGTGTTTCGACTGTCATGCTGAGTAATTGCGGTGAAATCAGTTCAGTTAAAGGTGAAGTTGAAGGACGCACTACAGGAACAACACGAGTGTTTTCCTGGCACCATAAATAGATCATGCCTGATTTTTCACTGGAATATTGTCATTTCTTCCTCTGACTCACTTAACAACATCTCTGCGTGTTATTTAAGAAGGACGTGGGTGTGTGGGTTGGAGGTGGTATGTTAGTCCTAAACTTAAAACACCAATAAGATCAAAACACGGGGAAATATTACTGATTTTAATGTTACCAGCTCATGGTAACATTAAAAATATTACACGTTACCCTTCGGTGCCATGCATGATAATACTGATCTGATACTAAATTTCCTTGATGATGGGAATAGTTTATTGACGTGAAAGTACAACATGTACTTGAACGGGATTACTCCAAAGAGAGGGTAATCCGAAATTCAAATTTAATATTGTGTGTTGGAAATGAGTATCTTTGAGAAGTGGATTATCATACCGACCTGGCAAAGGTCACGCGAGCATCATCAAAATGATCATAGTGGCTTTGAGTCTCCCACACAAGCGCACACACTCAAATGAATTGCCATTCATCCAGAGTGGGTGTAATGACTCATAGCAGAGCTGGCAGGGCTGCCTGCTTGTAGAGTGCACAGCTTCAGGTGTGAAGGTCAGACAAGATGGCTCTGTGTCAGTGAAGATGATGAGTCTTACTGGTGTTCGGTACAGTGAATCTGCCAACAGGGTGACGTGACTGTTAATTTAATGGCAACGGGACGAGATTGCCACAATTGACCGGGGCTGCTCATTTCTGCCTGACTGCAGATGCATTCTCAAAATTCAATGGGAGAGGCTGATCAGGATTCTGGACTGCAAAACGCGAGGTCATGCAGGGTTATATTGTTTCTCCCACAACTAATAACCGTGAAAAGGTAATCTATGGTAACACCTCCGCAAGAGTGCGTCAAACTTACTCATCTGTTGGCTCATCTTAGGACCAAATGTATAAAATGACATCAGTCTATGTTGAATTTTAACTAGGATGTCACTACAGATGTCGTAGTTGTGCATTTAGACTTAGGAGACTTGGTCCTAAAGCCGATTTTCAATCTTGCATGCGTGGCTGTAACTCCCTGGTGTTAATATGTAGAGAATGGTCTATGGGGGAACAGATAGAAATTGGCATTTCAAAGCTGCAATGACCTTGACAAGGAAACGCTTGCCTCTCTGAATACAGAGAACAACAGTACACAGATACACCAACAATAAGCTTTCTACGACACTGAACCTGTTTGTCTATGAGTACTGGATGTTACTCGCACATAAGGGGAGCAGTTACTAAAATAGTCACTAGAATATTATGAATAACAGAAGTAGCGTCTATCCCTCCATGTCTAACAGAGAGTTCAGTGAACAAGCAGTGGACGGGCCGTATGAAATAATTGGACAAAAGGGCTTTTGGAAGGATTACAGCAGGCACATAAGATTACCGACATGGCCTCTGCACCTTGGTTTACACGTCTGGGACCTGAAACTGTCTTTTCCGAGGTCCATCTGCCTCTGGGCAACAGCAGAGCAGCAGAACTCACAGATAACATGGATTTAGATATGAGAGAGCAACTTCACTGTGCCCCAGCAAAGAACAGGGTGTCAGAAATAAAAGTGAAAACAAATGTCCTTATTCTATCTTTCCATTGTAGCTGTTAATGAACATTTTGCAAAATAAGTTATATATCTTAAAGCAAAATTTGTAGTCATCCTGATCTTCGTCTCCTCTAAGATCTTCATCAGGTGGAGCTTTCCTATTTTCTCCTAAAGTGCTGCATCTTTCTCTTGTATTAACTCATATCTGACATGCTTAGATGCTACTACATCTTTGGTAATTTTCAAAATACCTCTGGCCTGATAGCTGTACTTAAATCTTTTGAATCTACTCTAAGTTATCTATGCTAAGTATGAACAAACTTTCCAAAAAACTATTACAACTCTACTTTTAGTTTATACTTAAGGATCCAAATTATTTTTTGATAATAATTGTACGCAACTAAAATTAACATTAGTATCCTAAGGACTTTTGTAACAAAGTCATCTTTAGAGGTGATACTCTATCTGTACTTTTACTCCAGTTTAACTCTGAGGGACTTTATCCACCCCTGTTGTGAAAACCCATTGTGCTGGTTGTCGAAAGTTTTTGGGTAATCAATGGGTGTTAATTGTTTCTCTAAAGAGCAAAGATAACTGGTAAATACTACACTTTGTTCAATGAAAACAATACATCAGAGAGACCAGAAGGTCACACAGTAATTCTCAAATAGTTTCACACACACACACACACACACTCAACAATAAGCTTGGCTTTGGACTCTTTTCAGGCGACCACCAGTGATTTCACATTCCCCCTCAACGGCCGGTGGCAAAGCAGTCAGAGTCCCAGGGCTCGGTCAGCTCTCTGCCGTCGGCTGTGATGAAGATTGGACCCGATCAGAGACCATTTACAGGACTACAGCAGGGGAGGAGGTTCACCTATGCGGCCACGACTCCAAGACGGCCAAGTTCTTTGTCACCCACCCTGGGGAGCCGATTATAGGCAGCTTCTGGCATGACAGGGAACACGCTAAGAACTCAGTCTGGGAATTGAGGCTGAGAATTTGCTTAATTTGCCATGAATAATTGATCTCAATGTTGGATGGAATATGTACCAAAAATCACTGCAGTAAATGGAGGGGAGCAAGATGAAAATGTAGATATTTTCATGACTTCTAATATGAATGCATCTTTTCACCGTGCAGCAGTCAGATATCATCACCACATTAATGGATTGATCTATATGGAGCTTACAGTTTTGAATCTGTGGGACCTGAGAATCAATCACCAATCTGACTTATTATTTGTAGATACTTTGATTTCTGAGTGCCTCATTTGTGTGTCCAAATTCCTGCTAAGGTGCCTGTGTGTGTGCGTGTGTGTTGGTTTTCATGCCTGAACTAGGAGTGAGATTGACAGGATGAGAGCCAAACCTAAAAGTAAAGAAGAGTATGGGAGGAGCCGTAACAACAACCTGTGCTGCCCTCAGAGGTCCAATTAGAGAGGAGACGGCACTCCTGACCTACTGAAAAACACAACAAAGCCACACACAAAACTCCCAATTGCCCTCAAGTGGCGTCACAAAGTGAAGAACGCCCGTTTCAACAAGGCACCTGTCGTCTCTCCCTCAATAAAAATATAACAATGTGATCCTGTGAAATATTTTGCCAGGTGAGGTAGGAAATTGAAAGAGCCTGAAGTCACGACAATCAGAAGTACGGAGCAACATGACTAAACCGTGTGATAAGGACATCAGGCTTGACAGTTACTGGCACGTGACAGTGATGGAAAGATATGGAAGATCTGGTTCAAAAGAGCAAAAACAGTGCATTTTGTGCAAAATTCCGTTTTATTTTGATACATTTTTTGGACACAGTATATACAGTATATCATTTATTTTGATGTATTTATATCAGGGGTATTTTGTTTTGTCGTGACCTATTATCAGCAAGGGAAGCAAAATAGCAGTCGTAAATCTTCGTCATGATGCTAAGTTGTGAATGTCCCTATACATAATGTTTGTGTTACCTCAAACCATTTTAAAAGTAAATGTTAACTCAACTGACTCTTTATTTATTGCCGTTTATGTCAAGGTCTGAACTTGATGAAACTGTTTCACAACCTGCAGAGCGCCCAAGGTTTTAGACCTGAACAAATAAACAGCTGTATCTGCCAGGTGTGTCAGACAGCAGGGAATAAATGAAGCGAGAGACAATCCATTCATCGGTGTTATTATTCAAGGTGTAACATTAACATCACAGGTTCCCCTCTGGCCCTTTAGAGAGAACCTCATATTTCAGCCTTGCACGGAGGGCTACCATCGATTGCCGGGATGCTCTCCTGGTAGCTAATGGCCTGATGGATAGTGGTGCTACTAGACGTCGCTCCTCCCTCCCTCTGTATCCGCTCAGGGGCCCAGTACAGACCTATTAATCGTGGCCCCATCACACAACCGTGTCCTTTCTCTGTCAGACCGAGAGAAATTCGCCCATTTGTTCTTGCTATCCTGGAGATTGTAAGGCCCAGAGCCACAGATGCTTTTAGGCAAAAGAGCAAACAAGAACATGCTTTGGGAAAAGGATGGGGACACAAACACTTTGACAAAGCAATGACAGAGAAAGTGCTCTGCCAGTGAACGTACCACAGGGCCACAGGGGTGTGTCAGACAGAGTGCCATCATCTTTATGTTCTGTTCAGAGTTCATGTTATGAGAATATCTGGGTCTCTGGCATTTGGAACATGTTCCTCTCTCCTATTGTAATGAAGCAGCACATCACCCTGGCTCAGCCTCGTTGTAAGGCAGTCACTTCCCCTGGCCACTCGTAAATGCTTTTGACTGCAATTAAATAACTGTGGTGAAGTGCTAATGTGGTGATTGTAGTGTACTCAATCTAGATGATAATGAGAAACCGTCTCCCATCCCACACATCACATTTAAAAAGTCATTACAAAATGAATCAGGGCATTCAGGGAGGATGCAGGAACAAATGAATAATAAAGTCCTTTCCTTTTCATGTTCACAGGTGTCACGACTGGTTATAACAACGAGCTACAACGTCCAATAGTTACCCTTTCTTGAATGCGAGTCAGTGGTGGCAGTGTTGGAGCTCCATAGACTTCGGCCAGCCATTGTGGAGCGTATCTCCTTGGACATACCTGCTGAAGTGAGATCAAGGAAAAGAGGCCGAACAGGAGGCGCGCGAGTCAGGAACAAACCTGTTCTACCATTAGTGATTACCGGCAATGTGCAATCGCTGGTCAAAAAAGGAGATGGACTAGCAGGTCTGACAAAATATGACCAACAAATATCCAACATAGCAGCCTGCTGTGCTTCACATAGTCTTGGCTGATGGACCGGATACCAGCCTCGCACACAGAACTGGATGGGTTCACTGTGCTCAGACCGGATAGGGACTTGGAGAAGTACTTTGTATGGTATCGTAACTGTCAAGTATAAGCCTTGTTTGGGATCATGGCCCTTTATGTTTTCCATATTATCTGAAGAGTTTGTAGGTGGATAAATTAATCTTGCATAGATGACCTCATCCTGCTCGTGTAAAAACCTGTCAGCAGAGTGGACATTTCATTACTTAATTCAATAATGTAAGAATTTTCATTACGTCATTATCAATCATTATGGTAGACCAATGACAAAGATGTGTGATTGCTGCCTGATTGAACCTTTTACATGCATTCACGTACCAGATACATGCTAGTTCAATCACTTAGCCCTCTGGCAGGGACTTTACTGCACTTATTTTTAATTTACTGTCATTTTTATACCAGAGTTTGACTGAGCAGAACATGTGCCCCTCCTGGTATTTGTGCTTCCTGCATATACTGTAACTTGTCTTCTTTATCTCCCCATCACTCCTCCTCTCACTGTAGGCCATCGCATAAAGAGGAAGCACCATTTAAAGCTCAACTTTAACAAAAAATAGATTGGCTGGAATTTGTAGCAAGTTAGATGCGGTTCCATTCATTGCTGCTAACTCGGGCACGTGAAGTCAAGGAGAGCCATAATACTCGGAAGTCATTTCTTTTCAGCGCAGCATGGAGGGAGATAGCAGCAAGCCATTACCAAGCACAAGGAACGCTGTGGACAGTTATTGCTCAGTGTAACCAGAGTAGCGATAACACAGACGCGTTCACGCACACGTTCGATCTCTCTTCCGCAACACACACACAATATAAATGTGCTTCATGTCTGACATGAGAGATGCGACAAAGAAAACAAAGACATCAATAAAACAGACCTTGTTTGAAATAAAGCATAAGAAAGGTTTGGGAGAAGAGAAGAGGAGGGGGAAAATCATGTCATCCCTCTCTCTGCCCTGTCCATCTCTCTACTGCACTATCATAATAATAATTAGAAAAAAAATAATACTTTTTGCCCAAAAACGGTGACAAGCGATAAAATCAATGGCATCTCAATTCCCAAGCTCTGCAACTGAATGCAATATTAAACAGACATCAGCTATTGGAGCAGGGAGAAACTTCACTCGCCCCATCTAACTATCAATAATTTACTCTTGCGTGCGAAGCCACATGTACATTAGGAGCAACATGTATAGCAATATACACACACACATACACATCCATGTACACACTCACACACCTCAATACTTCTGTTTCTCTGGTGGAGACTTTCACACTATTACACAATCTGCTGCATGATCAATCATTAAACTGAGGAAAATATGCATTATGGTACAACAAACTTATTCCTCTTATTCTCCGGCCATCTGTACTTATAAACACACACACAAACACACGGACTACAGACTGGCCACGGAGACGGAGGCCCATTAGCTTGCGATGATATTTAAGGGTGTCAAAGTGATGAAGTATAACAGTTGGAGACCTCTAGCCCCTCCCTCGACCCCGTGGACCTCTTTCAGGGTGTTTTGATACCGCTCACTTTGAAAACTGAACTTCTGACCCCGTTAATGAGGCCATAAACCACACACAGCGTAGTTACAGCAACACGTAAGCACACTCTGTTCAGTACTCTGTTTGCTTTCTGCATAAGAGATTTTTTTTTGTTCTAAGACACTAAAATGTCGAGCCTGGGATGTAACATGTTCTATCACAGCCCCAGTGAATTAAATATGAGAGAGAAAAATGTTCACTTTTGCTGCCACCCACCTATAAATGCAAATGGAATTTCAGGTTGATGTACATCAAGGCTTGAGTGGAACTCCAACTTTATGCAAATCCCTTTCAAATAACAATTTATATCTTATTATTTTCACAGATTCATTCCCCTGGGTGGTTAGAGACCACTAGAAGTGAACAGTCTCCTGCTGTTATGAAAGAATTTGAGCTATAGCAACTCATAGATTTGCTGTCAAGGCTGTTGCCTCTGAATGGCTGGCGGTCAATATTTACTTTGTGCTCGGCTTATCTCTCACCCACTGGGAGCTGTGACCTGAAAATAAGGTTCACTCCTTACACCCAATCACTTTCTAGAAACTCTTTGATTAAGTAAAATGATTTTTGTTTTGGGTTGAGGGCAGCAGGCAGGGATGGGCAAAAATCACATACTGTATATTGCGATGCAAAATACCCCTGTTGTAAATGTATTAAACCAAAATTAGATATCAATCGGGTCATGAAATCTTAACTTTAAGTTATATTTATTCTGTCTCTATTTCACAGTCAATCAGTGATTTAAGTTCACCAGCCATGTTGTGTGACGTCAGAGAAACCACAGGCAGCTGGCTCTTTCTCGCTCTCTCTTTTGAAAAACAGTTGAATATAATATGGATTCATATGGAGCGTTCATTGTGATGAAATACAAAAGATTTTGGCAATATGTCGCATGGATCTGAACAAAAAAATGACTAAAAATGATCTTGGGCACTCTGTGAATCACTGATAATGATTTAATTCCTTTGAGACACATCTAAAAAAATATAATGCCGCGAGTTTCATTACAATATTAAAAATGCAAATCAATGCTCTAAACTTTAATTTCTTACAGCCAATAAAGCACGAAAAAAATAAAAATGTCACACTAATCAAATCGACTCCAAAGATTTTAACAAATCTTCAGTCTTGCCAATGTTTCACAGGAGAAATAATGTGAATTACAGACTTTTTCCTTTTACTGCAAACAGGATAAGATAGAAAGTGGAAAGACAGACAGAATAAATGGAGCCACAGAAAGAGAGAGATAATTTCCACCTCATGACAGAACGAGCTAGGTAGTGTGTTAAGACCCACGGAGCTACAGGGATAGAGTGGCTTAATGATGGAAAGGTCTCATTCTTTGTCTTTATTAGATTGTTATCTAATCCATGCTGACATTTAGAATACTGGTGGCATAGACAAAAAGGGGAGATGAAGAGAATATTATTAAACTGATATCAAAATATGACATGACAACCACTAAAAGAGAGAGACACACAGAGAGAGAGTCAAAGTCAAACCAAGGATGCATCCTTATAAGAACAGATGCTTCCAATAAAAAAGTTTTTATCACCTTGGGTGGATGAATGTGCTTCATATTAATAATTCATGTACATCAAGATGAAACACATGGGATGTGATACTCTGTCTCTACGACTCTGAAATACAAAGTATTTTCCCGATTATTCCCTCCATGCATGTCTCCGCAACTTTCTCTTAGCCATTTCAAGTAAAAAATGGAGACCTTTTACGGTAAGATGTAAAACACAACGATGAACTTATTTGTATGTACCTCACCTCATAACTTATTGTAGAGAGGTGTTTCACCATGTTTAGTACATAAGGGTCAACTCAAAGGATTGGACAGTGATCACCAAGTATCTCCAGACTGCTTATAATCATTAATTTGCACATAAATTCCCCAAAAATCATGATCACGATAAAATATAAAGCTGGCGAGCACAGAAGGGACAGTTGAAGTGGATCAATTTGTCTTTTTGCGGCAAAAAGAAGTGGAAAGGTTCAAAGCAGACCTCTAAATAAAATAACACAAAAATCAACAAGAGAGCACACAGTGGTAATTAATCAAACAGTGGTTGACATATTTTAGTATGGACGGACAAAAGCAGAGAGAAAGGGAGAGAGTACGAATACCGACCCCATTCACAAATACAATAAGTACAAACACAGAGACACACGCTCGCGTGCACAAAGAAATGCAATTAAACAAGGGTGATGGTGGCCATTAGTGGATGCATGCATCAATAGAGCCCGAGGGGAGAGGATGTTACTGATAACACGTGGTGATAGCATGCACAGTCTGGCTGCAGACGGCCAATCTTTATGTTCTCTATGTCCCCAACTCACAACTTTGCACACAATCAACCAGGGTGCTGGGACACTCAATAATATCATTGATTTCAAGCTGGCGACAGATGGCAATGTGTGTGCGTCTGTGTATGAGAGTAGGGGGAGGACAAATTCAGTATTATACAGCTACATGCAAAATTATTATTGCAAATGAAAAAAAAACATCTTTGAAAACTACGTCCTACTGCTCTGTGTGGGCCTGAGTAAAATTCAACAGCAGATTTTGATATTGACCCAATGATGACACATTTTTGTTTGAACAGATATATTTTTGTCATATGTAATGTTTGTGGCTTACTGTATAATGCACGTCATGTTTGATGTTTTATTATGTCCACGAGGGGGCCCTCCTGGTTCATTTGTCGTAATTTGTGACACGCTTGGCTCGCAGATATACTGTAGTAGGCCGGAAAAGCTGCGAAAATAGTGGCAGGCTAAAAAAGATTGCGGTATTTCAACGCGGAGTGGAAGCTTAATAAAAGAGTCGGAGTTGAAATAACAGTTCTTTTTTCTGTGTTGGAGTTTGAGTCCTTAATTTTACATGCTGGGGAGACTTGCTTTCACATGAATACTTGAAAAGGGATGACTAATGTGATCATAGGGGTCACATTAGGTATATTGTACACTAATACGCTATTATAACCACTGTAAAAAATGTTACAGTATTAACTTGACCAATGTCAATTAGTATCCCCACCCCCACACACAAAAAGACTGAATATGTGTGTATGTTTGTGTGTGCAATGAAGGGAAGTGTGTTTTTTCAGAGCCCTTTCACATCCTCCGACTCCAGGTCTAAAGCTCAATCTGCCAATTACTGCTCTGATTTCACTGAAGAAAGGAGTGAAATAAGTCAGGGCTACTCTATCTCAGTCCAAGCAGGTAGTGTCTAAATTTAGATATAACAGATCAAAGAGGAAATTCATGTAGATTCATGGCAGGCCAGTTTTTGATGGCTGGGTTGTTATGTTTGAATGCCAAGGTTCATCTGTAGTTAACTACATCTGATTGTATATACATAAAAAGGACAATCACCGAAGAACCAACAATCTCTGCGCAGTTAGTTTGGGTGAGATATTTTTCTGAACCCGAAGGTGACCAGCTTACAGAATACATTTAATAATCTCTATCTTTGTGTTCATGCCTGTAAGCAGATACAATCAGAGCGCTGGTGCAAGTCATCTCTGTGTGTGTTTCATAAGACAAACACAAGCCTGATTATAGGTTCATATGTTTTATAAAGTTATTCATTTCACTGTCCTCATCTGTGATCTATACAGATATCCTCTGTATAGCCTCCCATAGCTGAAACACGTAGATCACAGTGTGGGGTCTATTTTGTGTAACATTATAAACCCAATGCCCCTCCTGAAATTATGCACGAGTCATTTTTATCAAATACCAAAGGTCATCATAGTCGTTATGGGGCAGAGAAAACATTACCATCCTCAGCTTTAATTAGTCCTGCCATCAAACTGCTGCCCGTTTCATCCTTGGCTGATCTCTGCTGGTCAGACTGTCACTACAGGTCGTCACCGTTTGATTAAACTTAGGAAGACTGGAACTTCTTGAGCATGTTACCATAAATTGCTCAGTCAGACATTTTTTTTCCCCTTTTTTAGAGCATTTTAGCCCATTCACATTCTGATAATTGCTTTTAGAAAGGCTGATTTCCATTACTGTTACAGCATGTGTTGAATATAAATGACTGAAAAATAGCAAAAAATACTGCTTTGAATTTAAAGACAGCAACTATGAAGAGAATATAACACCATGTGGTCATCTAAGACAGAATCAGGATGCTGACTATAGA